>WNWK01001549.1:0-115000 GCA_009830355.1 Cherax destructor
TTTATACTGGTCCCATGCACAAGCTGTCTCGAGGGAGACATGATCGAGGTATACAAGTGGAAAATGGGTATTAACAAAGGGGATATAAATAAGGTCTTGAAGATATCTCTCCAAGAGAGAACCCGCAATAATGGATTCAAGTTAGATAAGTTTAGATTTAGAAAGGATATAGGAAAGTATTGGTTTGGAAATAGGGTAGTTGATGAGTGGAACAGTCTGCCTAGTAGGGTTATTGAAGCTAGGACCTTGGGTAGTTTCAAATTTAGGTTGGGGACAGTCAGGTTAGGTACATGGATAGGGCTTTCTGTTTGATTGATAGGAGTAGGAGACAGAGGGTTTGCTTTCCTGGGGCTGGGATGGAGGATATTGTTTGCCGTCTGGACGACATCATGAGAGGTAATGGGAGCAATCCTATTATCTGTCTCAGTGCTGGAGGCAACGATGTTGGCAGACGTAGGAGTGAGGACCTGACTAGCAGGTTTAGGTCAGAAATAGACATAATTAGGAAGAAGGGTGGGAACCCTGTCATATGTGGTATTTTGCCAAGGAGAGGAGTTGGAAATGAATGGCTGTCCAGGGCAATTGGTGTCAATTGCTGGCTGGAAAATACTGTAAGGAAAATTCAGTAACATTCATTGACAACTGGGACCTCTTCTATGGCAGAAATGACATGTATGCCAGGGATGGGGTTCACTTATCCAGGTCTGGGGTGGGGGCACTGGCAACTGCAGTGGAGGGAGCTGTTAGGGCTTTAAACTAGAAATAGTTAGTGGTATGGGTTTTGGGGGAAAACAGAGAAGTCCCAGTGTAGTAATATTATAAGTTGTAGGAGAACTAGTAATAGGCAGAATAAGGTGGATAGTGGAAAGCTAGTGACACTAGATGACAAGGACAGTAATAGGTATAGTGGAAAAACAGAGATGAGCAGGAAGGGTAAAGAGAAAGGAGGGTCTCTAAATATATATTACACCAATAGTCGTAGTGCTAGGAATAAGATGGACGAGTTGAGATTAGTTGCAAGTACGGGTAATATTGATGTTTTGCAATAACTGAGACATGGTTTAATATGAAAAATCGGACTTGCCTGCCGAATGTCACATTCAGGGTTTTAAATTGTTCCAAGTAGACAGAAGTTTCGGGAAAGGGGGTGGGTGGCACTCTATGTCCGTGATCATTTAAATTGTTGCATAAAAACAGGTATAAAGTCTGAATTAACAAATACAGAGTCTGTCTGGATAGAATTTTCAGAGGGGTGTGAAAAATTGATTTTAGGCGTGATTTACCGTCCTCCAAACTTAGATAGGGAACAAGGGAGACTACTTTGGGAGGAAATTGTTAAGGCCACAAGACACGATAACGTAGTAATTCTAGGGGACTTTAACTTTAGTCAGATTGATTGGAATTTCATGACAGGAATTTAGAATCTAACGACTTTTTAGAAGTAGTTCAGGATTGCTTTTTGAAGCAGTTTGTAACAGAACCTACAAGGGAAATAACCTACTTGACTTGGTTCTGGCAAGCAAGAAACCCTTGTTAATAATTTAGAAATTACAGAGGAACTCGGCTCAAGCGACCACAAGTCAATTACCTTTAGCATTGAATGGATGTATGATAGTAGGGATAATTCAGTAATGGTCCCAGATTTTCGCTTAGCAGATTATAATGGACTTAGAGAACACTTATCAACTGTGGACTGGGGTGAAGAAGAGAGGTATCAATATGACAGTTTTCTTAACACTATACAGGCTGCCCAAAGAACATTTATCCCGTATAAAGAAATTAGATCAAGTAGAAATGACCCAAAATGGATGAATAATAGGCTCAAATATCTTTTAGGGCAGAAGAAAGGAATTTATAGGCGCATAAAAAGAGGTGAGGGTCATCTTATAAATCAGTATACTGACATTAAGAGGGACGTTAAAAGGGAATAAGAAAAGCTAAACGGGACTATGAAATTAAAGTTGCTAGGGATTCAAAAACTAACCCAAAAGTTTTTCCAGGTTTATAGAACAAAAGTTAGGGATAAGATAGGTCCCTTAAAAATAACTTTGGGCATCTTACTGACAAGGAGAATGATATGTGCTCTATTTTTAATAATTATTTTCTCTCGGTTTTCACACAGGAAGACATTAATAATATCCCAGTAATTAATTTTTACAGAGGCCCAGAAGAAGATAAATTATGTAATATCACAGTCACTAGCGAAATGATTATGAAACAGCTGGACCGACTGAAACAAAATAAATCGCCGGGTCCTGATGAGCTTTTGCAAGGGTTCTTAAGGAATGCAAAATGGAACTCTGTGAACCAATATCTAACATTTTTAATTTATCTCTTCAAACAGGTGTAGTGTCTGATATGTGGAAGATGGCTAATGTAATTCCTATTTTTAAAGCAGGGGACAAGTCACTACCGTCAAACTACCGCCAATAAGCCTGACCTCAATTGTAGGCAAATTACTAGAGTCAATTATAGCTGATATTATTAGAAGCCATCTAGATAACCATAATTTGATTAATGATACCCAGCATGGATTCACGAGGGCCGTTCCTGCCTATCTAATTTATTAACCTTCTTCAGTAAAGCTTTTGAGGCTGTTGATCACGATAAAGAATTCGATATTGTTTATTTAGACTTTAGTAAGGCTTTTGATAGAGTACCGCACCAGAGACTGTTAAAGAAAGTGGCAGCTCATGGCATTGGGGAAAAAGTGCTGTCATGGATCGAGTCATGGCTCACCAATAGGAAGCAGAGAGTGTGCATAAATGGGGTTAAATCCGAATGGGGACTTGTAACAAGTGGTGTTCCACAGGGATCAGTCTTAGGCCCATTGTTATTTATAATATATATCAATGACCTTGATGAGGAATTACTAGTGATATGAGCAAATTCGCCGACGACACGAAGATAGGTAGGATAATTGATTCAAACATAGATGTCATAGAACTTCAGGAAGATTTAGACAAACTTAATTCGTGGTCAGAAAAGTGGCAGATGCAGTTCAATGTAGATAAATGCAAGGTTCTGAAGTTCGGAGTGTCCATAACCCAAGCACTTATAAGTTAAATAACGTAGAACTTAGCCATACAGATTGCGAGAAGGACTTGGGGGTGATGGTAAGCAGCAACCTTAAACCAAGACAGCAATGCCTACGCGTACGTAATAAGGCAAATAGATTACTGGGATTTATATCAAGAAGTGTTAGCAACAGAAGTCCAGAGGTTATATTACAGCTTTATACATCATTAGTAAGGCCTCACCTAGATTACGCAGCTCAGTTCTGGTCTCCATATTACAGAATGGACATAAATTCGTTAGAAAACATTCAGCGTAGAATGACTAAATTAATACATAGCATTAGAAATCTTCCTTACGAAGAAAGATTGAAGACCCTAAAATTACATTCACTTGTAAGACGTAGAATGAGGAGACATGATCGAGGTATATAAGTGGAAGATGGGTATTAATAAGGGGGATATAAATAAGGTCTTGAGGATATCTATCCAAGAGAGAACCCGCAATAATGGATTCAAATTGGATAAGTTTAGATTTAGAAAGGATATAGGAAAATATTGGTTTGGAAATAGGGTAGTTGATGAGTGGAACAGTCTGCCTAGTAGGGTCATTGAATCTAGGACCTTGGGTAGTTTCAAATTTAGGTTGGATAAATTCATGAGTGAGAGGGGTTGGATTTGAGTGGGACTCGCACTTGAGTTAATAGAATCTTCAAAGCTTATTTCTTGGGTAGAATTGAAAATTAGGTTAGGCAATTATTCTGTTAGTGGGATGGATTGTGAAGGACTTGCCTAGTATGGGCCAACAGGCCTGCTGCAGTGTTCCTCCTTTCTTATGTTCTTATGTTCTTATGACTCGCGCATGAGTGGGTAGAATTGTCAAAGCTTATTTCTTGGGTAGCATTGAAAATTGGGTTGAGCAAATATTCTGTTAGTGGGACGGATTGTGAAGGACCTGCCTAGTATGGGCCAACAGGCCTGCTGCAGTGTTCCTCCTTTCTTATGTTCTTATTAGTCGGGAAAATAACGTGATGTGGATCATATTAATGAAATGACTCAGTGACGCCAGGTTACTGCTGTGTTGGAATCGGATATCTGCTCTGGTAAAGCTTTTGGCCAAGTATCTAATTCCCTTAAACGAGGTTACATTAAAAAATCCGAGTCATATATTGTAACTCGATCATTGTAATCTTTTCAACTATCATGTCTAATTTATTGACGAAGAATAAGTCAATATCAATGAACATTTTCTTCCACAGGGTGCCATAATAAGGAGACCATCCAGACAAAGACCACCAATACGACGAGGCCCAATACGACGAGGCTAACGACGACTGCTGCTCCACACTTTGAAAAAGATATTTGTTGGTGCTTCTTAGTTAGATTCTTCGATTTACTGAATCACTCTTTAAAAATGTGCTTGTTAAACTCCTTGTAAACCATGTAATATACATCTTGTGAAATTAAATAATTAGTTTGAAAGATAATATAATAACAACAAATTCTGTCCCACCTTAAAACTGTACGGAACATGCTAAATAAAACTGCTATTATGCTAGAATAATGGTGGTTAGTAAATAAAGACTACTGCCTGAAATGCTCTTATTCTTTTAGAAATACCTCTATACTGCCTTATGAGGAAATGCTTTTATACTATTGGGATACCCTTATACTGCTGGGAATGACTTGTCTGATTTTATCCCCTTTCCCTGACGTTCGTGTATTAACTTGTTCATATTATGGAAAAGACTCATTCGACTGACATTGGGGTGACCCATGACAAATGATGTAAAACCCATTCCATGAGTCCTAAAATGGGTCTGGTAACTTAAAACAATCTTTGCTGCTTGACTTCAAACGTTCATACAATTGATATTAAATTTCGACGATGGAGAAGTGATAATAAAGTGTGTAGAGGGCATTTACTAGTTTTATTTATTTTAGTATATCTTTTTGAAAGGCTTCATTAATTAATGTTTTATGCTACTTGTGGACAGGATAAGGTCCATTATGTTTAGTTGGCCTCAAAATTGCAATGAAAAAAATTATGTTATGTATTCAAAGCGTAAATAAATATTACTTATTTACCTCTTATTTACTTACTTATTTACTTTAACATTGAACGCTGATCAGTCTTATATATTTGTTTGGACTGATTTTATTTTCCAAAAGTCCCATTTTGCCCTTTTATAGAAGAAATTATGAACGTTGAAATACTGGTTTTCACGTGATATCTTGTGAGTGCTTCCATTATAATGCTATCAAACAATCACCATGATAACTTGATAATGGCATTTTCTGAGTTGCTTCAAACGTAAAGTATTGGGTATTGACCTTTGTGAGATAATTAGAGAATGCTTTCTCAGCAAGACTTTAAAATTTAAAGATGGAGTGTCTTAGTGCAAGGGTTGAATATATTATGAACTGAATAAACAGAAAAATGGACTGGGACTCAAACGATGGTACTTGCATGTAACAAGCCCAATCTACATTCTGAACCTAAGAAAAAATATATTTCATTGTGTTTGTTTATTAATAAATTAATGTTAACGTATCTAAAATATATTTATATTTAGGACGAGTTTACAGCAAGCACACCCGTGACTGGTTGTATCAACAGCAACAACTGTAACTCTGCTGTCTCTTTTATCACCTCCAGCAGCTTTCATGTTACATCTAGTCTCGCCGCTCATAGCCAAATAGTGAAGAAACAATATAAATTTTAACATACTGATAGGAAAGTTCTAATATATATTGGAGTGCACTTATTCTACTAGGAATGCACGCGAACTTAACTAGGACTGCCTATTGCTATATATATATATATATATATATATATATATATATATATATATATATATATATATATATATATATATATATATATATATATATATATGTCGTGCCGATTAGGAAAACTGGTCAATTAGCAGAACTCATCTAAAATTAAGACCTTTCTAAAATTTCTCTTATACGTTTAAAGATTTTTTTTTTTTTCATTTATGTTAATTTAAGAATTTATAATTTTGTACCAAGAGAAACTTTGAAAACCTACCTAACCTTATTACAACAAGTGCAATTTAATTTAGCCTAACCCCAAAAAATATATTTTAGATACGTTAACATTAATTTATTAATAAAGAAACACAATGAAATATATTTTTCGTTAGGTTCAGAATGATTTTGCGAAATTATTGCATACACAAATTTTCGGACACGACATATATATATATATATATATATATATATATATATATATATATATATATATATATATATATATATATATATATATATATAAAAAAAAAACTGTGAGTGTAGTCTTGCCCCTTTATAAAGCCTGTTTATCATGTTTCCATTTATAGGTCCTTGATAATGTGAGTAGTCAAGGCGTTTGGGAAATTTCCCTTTTTTCTAATGTTTTCATATATATATATATATATATATATATATATATATATATATATATATATATATATATATATATATATATATATATATATATATATATATATATTTTTTTTTTTATTATTTTTATTAACACATCGGCCGATTCCCACCAAGGCAGGGTGGCCCGAAAAGAAAAACTTTCATCATCATTCACTCCATCACTGTCTTGCCAGAGGGTGCTTCCCACTACAGTTATAACTGCACATTAACACCCCTCCTTCAGAGTGCCGGCACTTTCGTGGCTTTTCACTTTATCAGGAACTTTGAAAATAAATCAAGAGGAAGGCAGATAAGAGCAAGACTACACCTCACAGTCACGTCACAACACACAACTGATACTCTACCCAAGCAATACAATTTTTACTTGTCTGATGTATCATTAAATTCTCCCCAAATATTATTAATTGTAAATGTATCAAATTTATATGAACTAAAAGAAATATTCATATTATTTTCAAAACTGTTTTTTATGAAACATGATTCTATTATATTCCTCTCGACCATAGACTTGCTTGATTCAACATTCTCAGCTTTTGAAAATCGATTGGATGGTTAAAATCTCTCCATGAATAAACAGAGCATTAGAATCTTGTCCCCTAGAACTCTAATGCTATATGTTTATATTAACACATCGGCCGTTTCCCACCAGGCAGGGTGGCCCAAAAACTAAAAGTTTCCTCATCATTCACTCCATCACTGTCTTGCCAGAGGGTGCTTTACACTACATTAAAACAGCAACATTAACATCCCTCCTTCAGAGTGCAGACACTGTACTTCCATCTCCCGGACTCAAGTCCGGTCTGCCGGTTTCCTGAATCCCTTCATAAATGTTACTTTGCTTCCACTCCAACAGCACGTCAAGTATTAAAACCATTTGTCTCCATTCCTCCTATCAAATATGCTCATGTATTCTTGATGGGAAAACCAAGCCCCTCACTACAAAACCTCCTTTACCCCTCTCCCTCCAACTTTTCCTAGGCCGACCCCTACCCCCTTCCCTCCCCTATAGATTAATACACTCTCAAAGCCATTCTACTTTGTTCCAACCTCTTTACATGTCCAAACCACCTCAACAACCTCAGCTCTCTGGATAATAGTCTTGGTAATCCACCTCATGCTAATTTCAACACTACGAATTCTGCATTATATTCACACCACACGTTGATCTCAGACATGACATCTCCATTGCCTCCAGCCTTCTCCTTGTTGCAACATTCACCACCATGCTTCACACCCATATAAGAGTGTTGGAAAAACTATACTCTCATACATTCCCCTCTTTACTTCCATGGACAAAATTCTTTGTCTCCACAGACTCCTAAGTGCACCACTTACCCTTTACCCTCATCAATTCTATGATTCACCTCATCTTTCATAGAGCCATGTGCTGATACGTCCACTCCTAAATATCTAAATACATTCACCCCCCCATCTCTCTCCCTAAAATCTGACATCCAATCTTTAATCACCTAATCTTTTGTTATCCTCATCACCTTACTCTTTCCTATATTCACTTTCAATTTCCTTCTTCTACATACCTTACCAAACTCATCCACCAACCTCTGCCTTCTCTTCAGAATCTCCCAAAAGCACAGTGTCATCAGCAAAAGCAGCTGTGACAACTCCCACTTTGTGTTAGATTTTTTATCTTTTAACCCCACACCTCTTGTCAACACCCGCACATTCACTTGTCTTACAACCACATCTATAAATATATTGAACAGCCATGGTGACATCACACATCCTTGTCTAAGGCCTACTTTTACTGGGAAATAATCTCCCTCTCTCTCTTACATATTCTAACCTGAGCCTCACTATCCTCGTATGAATTCGTCACTGCTTTCAGTAACCTACTCTATTCCATACACCCAACATCTGCCACATTGCCCCCTATCCACCCTGTCATACGCCTTTTCCAAATCCATAAATGTCACAAAAACCTCTTTACCCTTTATCTAAATACTGCTCACCTATATGTTTCACTGTAAACACTTGGTCTACACACCCCACCTTTCCTAAAACCTCCTTGGTCATCTGCTATCCTACTCTCCGTTTTGCTCTTAATTCTTTCAATAACTCCACCATACACTTTACCATGTGTACTCAACAGACTTATTCCCTATAATTTTGCTCTCTTTTGTCCTTTGCCTTTATACAAAGGAACAATACACACTCTCTGCCAATCCCTAGGTACCTTACCCTTCCATACAGTTATTAAATAATATCACAAACCACTCCAAACCATATCTTCACCTGCTTTTAACATTTTTATCTTTATCCCATCAATCCCAGCTGCCTTACTCCATTTCATCCTACCCACTGCCCACGAACTTCCCCACACTCACAACTTGTTCTTCCTCACTCCTACAAGATGTTATTCCTCCTTGCCCTATACACGAAATCACAGCTTCCCTATCTTCATCAACATTTACCAATTCCTAAAAATATTCCCTCCATCTTCCCGATACCTCTAACTCTCCATTTAATAACTCTACTCTCCTATTTTTAACTGTCAAATCCATTCGTTCTCTAGGCTTCCTCAACTTATTACTCTCACTCCAATTTTTTTTTATTTTCAACAAAATTCGTTGATAACATCTCACCCACTCTCTCATTTGCTCTCTTTTTACATTGCTTCACCACTCTCTTAACCTCTCTTTTTCTCTCCATATACTCTTCCCTCCTTGCATCACTTCTACTTTGTAAAAACCTCTCATATGCTAACTTTTTCTCCCTTACTACTCACTTTACATCATCATTCCACCAATCGCTCTTCTTCCCTCCAGCACCCACTTTTCTATAACCACAAACTTCTGCTGAGCACTCTAACACTACTTCTTAAACCTAGCCCATCATCTTCAACCCCATTGCCTATACTCTCACTAGCCCATCTATCCTCAATAGTTGTTTATATCTTACCCTAACTGCCTCCTCTTTTAGTTTATAAACCTTCACCTCTCTCTTACTTGTTGCTTCTATTTTCCTTATATCCCATCTACCTTTTACTCTCACTGTAGCTACACAAAAGTGAAATGATATATCTGTGGCCCCTCTATAAACACGTACATCCTGAAATCTACCCAACAGTCTTTTATCTACCAATACGTAATCCAACAAACTAGTGTTATTACGCCCTACATCACATCTTGTATACCTTATCCTCTTTTTCTTAAAATATGAATTACCTATAACTAAACCCCTTTCTATACAAAGTTCAATCAAAGGGCTCCCATCATCATTTACACCTGGCACCCCAAACTTACCTACCACACCCTCTCTACATGTTTCTCCTACTTTAGCATTTAAGTCCCCTACCACAATTACTCTCTCACTTGGATGAAAAGGTATTAAATGGACCCCAATGGAAATAAGTCATTCTGTCTTACTTTTTTGGGTTATCCTAGGTTCTCTACACATATGCTGCTATGTATGATGATCTATGTAACTGTATTTGTGTATACCTGAATAAACTTACTGTCTTACTTAACATCTCCCAAAATCTCTCTCTCTCCTCTACACTCCTCTCTTCTCCAAGTGCATACACGCTTATTATGACCCACTTTTCGCTTCTTAGTTCAAGACTTTTACCAATCTGACGATAATAAAATTATCAAATATTTTATAAGGAATCTTATAGACACACCCCGTCAGCATTTTTTTTTTTTTTTTTTATCCATAATGTTAATTTTGCATATTGTGATATCACCATGTTTACATGTTTTTTGATCTTATAATATATATATATATATATATATATATATATATATATATATATATATATATATATATATATATATATATACATATATATACATATATATACATATATATATATACATTATATATATATATATATATATATATATATATATATATATAATATATGAATGTTATTATAATATATAATATAATAATATAATAATTAAAAATATAAAAATTTTAATAAAATATAATTAATATTTATATTATAAAAATGAATCTTCAAGCATTAAAGTGCAACAACTTGAGCATAAAGTATTCTTAAAGAGTTTGGACAATTTCCTGATCAATAGGGATTCCAAAACAATATAAGAATATTTTAATTCCATAAAGTCACTTCCAGAAGTGTCAGATATTTCTACGTTATAAAAATTTCCTAGTAGTATTAAGGATTTTCTAACAACAGTGTATGAATATATATATATATATATATATATATATATTATATATATATATATATATATATATATATATAAGGAGGTACCACCTCTGGAACTGTCTTGGGACCCTCATCCTCAGAGAAAAGAATAAACTTGCTTCAGGGAAAACTCAAGTTCTCCTGAAGATGTTTGAAAATTTTCTCCTACACCCTCTATATATACAAATTCTGCAAAGATTTCCCTCTACAAGAAGAGTTATCTGATACTGAGAGGAAGCCTACATATTGTTGTGAAGAATGCATTTCTGCTGTTTTAGAATGTTCATATAATGTTGTTAGAAAATCCTTAATACTACAGAAATGTTTTATAACTAGAAATATCTGACACTTCTAGAAGTGACTTTATGGAATTAAAAATATTCTTATATTGTTCTGGAATGCCTATTGATGCAGGAAATTGTCCAAAACTCTTTAAGAATGCTTTATGCCTAAGTTATTGCACTTTTAATGCTTGGAATGCATTCATATTATAATCAATGCCCTTATTCTTCTAAGAATGTTATTATCTTAAGAGCTCTAGCTAGAAAGAGGTGTATATAATATGGAGAGGGCATTACTTGGGAGTTGGACAAAAGTGAAAGAAGGTCATGACAATATGATAAAGCAGCATTTAGCATTACAGTTTCAGAAAATATCTTTTGTACCAAAATTGTTCTATGATTCTATTGCTAAAGGCCGACTCAACTTATTGACATGACCTACTTCCACTTGTGGGCCACTCCTCATGTAAAACCGTCTCCAGCTACTGCACCTCACCTCTGGCTTCATTATATGTAATTGTCCTCGTGCTTCTGATTTAGTCTAAGGGAATGAACACCTCCAATCACGGCTCTTAAGGGATTTAATGTCTTTTCTTATACATCAGAGAGGAAACGTAACTTGTCGTGTGCACTTTAGGCCTTCGTCTTTATTTAACACTTTCCTTTCATTTAGTTTTATTTAGTTCACGTTACACCTTCAGTTGTAGTTAAGTTTACACTTTCAGGGAAAGGAGTCTGAAAACTTATCAAGGCTAAACTACTGAACACTTTTTATCAAGGCTAATATACTGAACACCTTAGGATTAAGTATCAACTTCATTTACTGCCAGCAGGGCAGAAATCGCCTCCATATTCGGCTGAAGAACCCAGCAGTGCAGATTATGCTCTGCCAGATTTAATAATGAAAAACCTGTTTTTTTGTTTTGTTTTGTTTCATCAGACACTACATATAGATAAATAATTTCCACTGTGTCACTATGGTGCGAGGCGTGCAATATTGATGACGTCATCAAGATAGGTGACGACGAATTTTAAAAAACTTCAGTATTCCAAGTTTTTATGGACCAGTTTCAATTGTTGTGGTCTCTAAAAGAGTGATCCTAACAATTCAATGTCATTGGATTCTCAGATACCTCAATATTTATAGAGAAGATATGGAATTACATCATTAGTGTTACGCATCTGACCCTTTTTTCCATTATTTTTTTTTCTGTACTACTATTCGTATGAAGGTATGGAAAGTATTAAGAAGAAAGATTAACCATCGTCATCCAAACGTAAACACTCGAGTGGAATAGACTTTGATTGGCTGATTTCATAGCACTGAAAAATTACCTGTGTGGGTTGAACTGGAATGACCTGACAATGGGGCAGGTAGGTGGTGATGGATGCCGATATGACGTCTTCCAGAGCATAGTTCCTAGCTGTTCAGACAACTTATGTTCCAAATAGGGAAATCAAATCAAACAAAAATGATCCTAAATGGATGAACAATAGATTAAAACATCTTATTGGTCAAATGAGAGGCATATATAGGGGAATCAAAAGAGGAGAGGTGCAATTAAGAAATCAATATATTCAATTAAAGAGATAAGTAAAAAAGGGAATAAGAAAAGCAAAAACGAGATTATGAGGTTAAAGTTGCAAGAGAATCGAAGACTAACCCAAAAGGATGCTTTCAGGTATACAGAAGTAAGATTAGGGACAAGCTAGGCCCACTCAAAAGTTACTCAGGTCAGTTCACCGTCAGTGATAAGGAAATGTGTAGAATTTTTAACACTTACTTCTTCTCAGTTTTTACACAGGAAGATACTAGCGATATTCCAGAAATAATCAATTATGTAGAACAGGATGATAATAAACTATGCACGATTAGGGTCACAACTGACATGGTCCTTAGACAAATAGATAAATTAAAACCTAACAAATCCCCAGGCCCTGATGAACTGTACGCAAGGGTTCTAAAGGAATGCAAAGAGGAGCTTAACAAACCTTTGGCTAATCTTTTCAACATATCATTACAAACTGGCATGGTGATAGATAAATGGAAAATGGCAAATGTAATACCTATTTTCAAAGCAGGTGACGGGTCCTTAGCTTCGAATTATAGACCAATATGCCTAACCTCCATAGTGGGAAAATTTATGGAATCAATAATTGCCGAGGCAATTCGTAGCCATCTTGAAAAGCATAAATTATTCAACGAATCTCAGCACAGTTTTACAAAAGGGCATTCCTGCCTTACGAATTTATTAACTTTTTTCGCTAAGGTGTTTGAGGAGGTAGATTATGGTAATGAATATGATATTGTTCATATGGACTTCAGTAAGGCTTTTCATAGAGTCCCTCATCAGAGACTATTGAGAAAAATTAAGGCACACTGAATAGAAGTAATTTTTTTTCCTTGATAGAGGCATGGTTGACAAATAGGCAGCAGAGAATTTGCATAAATGGGGAGAAATCAGAGTAGGAAAGCGTCACAAGCGGTGTTCCACAGGGGTCAGTGTTGGGCCCCTAGTTGTTCACAATCTACTTAAACGACATAGATGAGGGAATAAAAAGCGACATAATCATAGGTTAGGCCTCATTTAAATTATGCTGCACGGGTCTGGTCACTGTATAACAACAGTGCTGCACGGGTCTGGTCACCGTATAACAACAGTGCTGCACGGGTCTGGTCACTGTATAACAACAGTGCTGCACGGGTCTGGTCACCATATAACAACAGTGCTGCACGGGTCTGGTCACCGTATAGCAACAGTGGTGCACGGGTCTGGTCACCGTATAACAACAGTGGTGCACGGGTCTGGTCACCGTATAACAACAGTGCTGCACGGGTCTGGTCACCGTATAACGACAGTGCTGCACGGGTCTGGTCACCGTATAACAACAGTGGTGCACGGGTCTGGTCACCGTATAACAACAGTGGTGCACGGGTCTGGTCACCGTATAACAACAGTGGTGCACGAGGTCTGGTCACCGTATAACAACAGTGTGCACGGGTCTGGTCACCGTATAACAACAGTGGTGCACGGGTCTGGTCACCGTATAACAACAGTGGTGCACGGGTCTGGTCACCGTATAACAACAGTGGTGCACGGGTCTGGTCACCGTATAACAACAGTGGTGCACGGGTCTGGTCACCGTATAACAACAGTGTGCACGGGTCTGGTCACCGTATAACAACAGTGGTGACGGGTCTGGTCACCGTATAACAACAGTGGTGCACGGGTCTGGTCACCGTATAACAACAGTGGTGCACGGGTCTGGTCACCGTATAACAACAGTGGTGCACGGGTCTGGTCACCGTATAACAACAGTGGTGCACGGGTCTGGTCACTCGTATAACAACAGTGGTGCACGGGTCTGGTCACCGATAACAACAGTGGTGCACGGGTCTGGTCACCGTATAACAACAGTGGTACGGGTCTGGTCACGTATAACAACAGTGGTGCACGAGTCTGGTCACCGTATAACAACAGTGGTACGGTCTGGTCACCGTATAACAACTTCGGTGCAGCTATGTCTGGTCACCGTTACAACAGTACGCTTCACGGGTCTGGTCAGCCCCTATAACAACAGTGTGCACGGTCTGGTCCCAGTTCAACAGTGGTGACGGTTTCCGGTCACGTATAACAGACAGTGGTACAGGTCTGGTCACCGATACAAAGTATCCGGTCATGGTCAGTCTCATATTAACCTTCCTGGTCAGTCTTAATAGTTAACTTGCACGTCTGTAGGTCTAAAGTTTTCCTTCTGGTCTGTCACTACAACAGTTACCTTCCGTGGCAGTCATAGTTTAACCCTCCGTGCAGTCTTAATAGTTTACTTCCGTACAGTCTTATAGTTTTACCTTCCTGTGTCAGTCTTAATAGTTTACCTTCCATGGCAGTCTTAATAGTTTTACCTTCCTGTGTCAGTCTTAATAGTTTAACCTTCTGATGCCAAGTTTCAGAATAGTTTTACCTTCCTGTGTCAGTCTTAATAGTTTTACCTTCCGTGCAGTCTTAATAGTTTTACCTTCCTGTGTCAGTCTTAATAGTTTTACCTTCCTGTGTCAGTCTTAATAGTTTTACCTTCCTGTGTCAGTCTTAATAGTTTTACCTTCCTGTGTCAGTCTTAATAGTTTTACCTTCCTGTGTCAGTCTTAATAGTTTAACCTTCCCGTGTCAGTCTTAATAGTTTTACCTTCCTGTGTCAGTCTTAATAGTTTACCTTCCTGTGTCAGTCTTAATAGTTTTACCTTCCTGTGTCAGTCTTAATAGTTTAACCTTCCTGTGGCAGTCTTAATAGTTTTACCTTCCTGTGTCAGTCTTAATAGTTTACCTTCCGTGCAGTCTTAATAGTTTTACCTTCCGTGTCAGTCTTAATAGTTTTACCTTCCTGTGTCAGTCTTATAGTTTAACCTTCCTGTGTCAGTCTTAATAGTTTAACCTTCCCGTGTCAGTCTTAATAGTTTTACCTTCCTGTGTCAGTCTTAATAGTTTAACCTTCCCGTGGCAGTCTTAATAGTTTTACCTTCCTGTGTCAGTCTTAATAGTTTAACCTTCCCGTGGCAGTCTTAATAGTTTTACCTTCCTGTGTCAGTCTTAATAGTTTTACCTTCCTGTGTCAGTCTTAATAGTTTTACCTTCCTGTGTCAGTCTTAATAGTTTAACCTTCCCGTGGCAGTCTTAATAGTTTTACCTTCCTGTGTCAGTCTTAATAGTTTAACCTTCCTGTGTCAGTCTTAATAGTTTAACCTTCCTGTGTCAGTCTTAATAGTTTTACCTTCCTGTGTCAGTCTTAATAGTTTTACCTTCCTGTGTCAGTCTTAATAGTTTTACCTTCCTGTGTCAGTCTTAATAGTTTTACCTTCCTGTGTCAGTCTTAATAGTTTAACCTTCCCGTGTCAGTCTTAATAGTTTTACCTTCCTGTGTCAGTCTTAATAGTTTAACCTTCCTGTGTCAGTCTTAATAGTTTTACCTTCCTGTGTCAGTCTTAATAGTTTAACCTTCCCGTGGCAGTCTTAATAGTTTTACCTTCCTGTGTCAGTCTTAATAGTTTTACCTTCCTGTGTCAGTCTTAATAGTTTTACCTTCCTGTGTCAGTCTTAATAGTTTTACCTTCCTGTGTCAGTCTTAATAGTTTAACCTTCCGTGGCAGTCTTAATAGTTTTACCTTCCGTGTCAGTCTTAATGTTTACTCCTGGTCTTAATAGTTACCTTCCTGTGTCAGTCTTAATAGTTTAACCTTCCCTGGCAGTCTTAATAGTTTTACCTTCCTGTGTCAGTCTTAATAGTTTAACCTTCCGTGCAGTCTTAATAGTTTTACCTTCCTGTGTCAGTCTTAATAGTTTTACCTTCCTGTGTCAGTCTTAATAGTTTTACCTTCCTGTGTCAGTCTTAATAGTTTAACCTTCCGTGCAGTCTTATTAGTTTTACCTTCCTGTGTCAGTCTTAATAGTTTAACCTTCCTGTGTCAGTCTTAATAGTTTAACCTTCCCGTGGCAGTCTTAATAGTTTTACCTTCCTGTGTCAGTCTTAATAGTTTAACCTTCCGTGGCAGTCTTAATAGTTTACCTTCCTGTGTCAGTCTTAATAGTTTTACCTTCCTGTGTCAGTCTTAATAGTTTACCTTCCTGTTCAGTCTTAAAAGTTTACTTCCGTGGCAGTCTTATAGTTTTAACCTTCCTGTGTCAGTCTTAATAGTTTAACCTTCCTGTGTCAGTCTTAATAGTCCCTAACCTTCCGTGCAGTCTTATATGTTTTACCTTCCTGTGTCAGTCTTAATAGTTTAACCTTCCGTGGCAGTCTTAATAGTTTTACCTTCCTGTGTCAGTCTTAATAGTTTTACCTTCCTGTGTCAGTCTTAATAGTTTTACCTTCCTGTGTCAGTCTTAATAGTTTAACCTTCCCGTGGCAGTCTTATTAGTTTTACCTTCCTGTGTCAGTCTTAATAGTTTTACCTTCCTGTGTCAGTCTTAATAGTTTAACCTTCCTGTGTCAGTCTTAATAGATTTATTACCTTCCTGTGGCAGTCTTAATAGTTTTACCTTCCTGTGTCAGTCTTAATAGTTTAACCTTCCCGTGGCAGTCTTAATAGTTTTACCTTCCTGTGTCAGTCTTAATAGTTTTACCTTCCTGTGTCAGTCTTAATAGTTTTACCTTCCTGTGTCAGTCTTAATAGTTTAACCTTCCTGTGTCAGTCTTAATAGTTTTACCTTCCTGTGTCAGTCTTATTAGTTTTAAGGAGGAAGCGATTGGGGAATGGGAGGTCACCATTCCGTTCTTCTTCCGAAGAACTGAAGAAGGTAGTTCGTATTCACTGGAACACGAGTCTTCCACCAGCATAATGAATCAATAAAGGCGGTCGACAAGAGTTAAAAGAAGGATCCAAGTGCTGTGGTTCGACCCCCGGCAAACCCAGATAGGTGGGCCCAGCTATGTGTTTACACACACACACACCTGATACAGTAGTAACTCACTTTAAAGATACATAAAGTCTGTTCTAGTGCCAAGAGAACAACCTCATTCATCATTCACTGTAATTTATTCATATCTGATGACTGTCAATATATGTATGTATATGTCGTGCCGAATAGGTAAAACTGGTCAGTTAGCAAGAACTCATTTAAAATTAAGTCCTTTCTAAAATTTTCTCTTGTACGTTTAAAGATATATTTTTTTCATCTATGTTAATGTAAAAATTAATAATTTTGTTCCAAAAGGACCGTAGAAAACTTACCTAACCTTATTACAACAAGTGCAATTTAATTTAGCCTAACCCAAGTAAATATATTTTACATAAGTTTACAATAATTTAATAATAAACAAATACAATGAAATATTTTTTTTTCGTTAGGTTCAGAATGATTTTTGCGAAATTATATATACAAGTTTTCGCTTGCCTTATTAGGCAAGAACACCCCACACGCACGCACGCACGCACGCATAGCACCACACACACACACACACACACACACACATAGAAGCTTTGACCCTGCAACCACAACTAGGTGAGTACACACACAGGAGCTATGTATTGACCCTGCAACCACAACTAGGTGAGTACACACACAGGAGCTATGTATTGACCCTGCAACCACAACTAGGTGAGTACACACACAGGAGCTATGTATTGACCCTCAACCACAACTGTGAGTACACCACTGACCCCTGCAACCACAACTAGGTGAGTACACACACAGGAGCTATGTATTGACCCCTGCAACCACAACTAGGTGAGTACACACACAGGAGCTATGTATTGACCCTGCAACCACAACTAGGTGAGTACACACACACACACACATTGATGACAACGTGAAAATCTGTTGCTGCAGTCAGTTTTATTATTAATTCTACCAAGAGTAAGTTTTGCATACTCACAATATTTTCCTCCCTTCCTCCCCTTCTTCCCACCTCTTCCCTTCCTCCCTCCTTCCCCCCTCCTCCTTCCCACCTTCCCTTCCTCCTTCTTCCCACCCTCCTCCTTCCTCCCCTCCTTCCCACCCTCCCTTCCTCCCCTCCTTCCCACCCCCCCTGTGTCCTCTCCAGTCAACACCGTCCTGACCCAGGAAAGACAGGAAGACATGGAGGGAGATGAGGTGAGGAAGGTGGGGAGGTGATGGAGTGGCGAGGTAGGTGACAGAGGTGGGGAAGTGAGGAGGAAAGTAATTAGGGTGTTGAGGTAGGTGAGATGGGTAAGAAGGGAGGTGAGGGGAGCATTGAGATATGTGAGAAGTGAGGAGGAAGGTCAGGGAGTGGCTAGGTGAGGTAAGGGAGAGTAGTGGACCAGTCTCCCTCCCCCTTCCCTCTCCCTCTCTTAACTCACTGTCTTGGGCTCTATAACTCTTCGCTCGACCAAGACTAATTATTTCCCCTGTTTATATTATCCCCTGAGATGAGTCTGCTTGTGGGAGAGGGAGTTCCTGTTATGTGTTCTGCTGTGTAAAAGTTCACAGCGAGGTGCTCTGTCGCGTTGAAAGTCACTGGTCTGCGGCGGTGTCACTGGTCTGCGGCGGTGTCAGAGGTCACTTCTACTGTGGTCAAGTTCACGGTGATGCGTTCCGCTGCATTGGAAGCCACTTTATTTTCTGGCTGTGCATGGGTCACTGTTGTGTGTTTAGCTGTCTTAGAGGCTACGACGGTGTGTTTTACCGTGATAGAGCTTTTCTTCTGACGTGCTATAGGTCATGTTAATGTGTTCTGCTGTGGTGGTCATTATGGTGTGTTCTGCTGTTCTGGAGGTCATTGCAGTGTTTTGCTGTGCTGCTGGAGGTCACTTTTATGAGGTCTGCTGTACTGGAAGTCATTTTTGTGTGTTTCTGTGTTGTAGGTGACGTTGCATCTTGCTGTGCTGGAGGACAGTGTTCCGCTGTGTTGGAAATCACTTGTGTGTTTTGATGTGCTGGAGGTTGCTGTTGTGTCATCTGCAGTGTTAGGGTCACTGATGTGTGCTTTGCTGTGCTCTCGACTTTTTGGTCATTGGACTCAGGCCAGATGGATTATCATCTCACCCAGTGAAAATGATCAAATAACGCGTCACATGATGCGATATTTATTGCGGACGCAGGTGTGTATTCCCACACTATCTTCTTTCCTTCTGTTCAAGGTAACATAATCGTTTCTCCATCTGGATGCGTATGGCTGCTATCGAGTCTGTATAACTGGGGCTATGGGAAGATTTCTCTGGATTTTGTTGACCTCTTCGTGTCTTGCTTTCTTTCTCCTTAACTTGAAGGAAAGTCGGCAGGGGAAATTAGCATCTTTAGTTGCTTCGATTTACGCATCTTTAATTATCAAGGCAAGATGAATTATTTCGCTTAGTATTGCTCATATATTTTGTATTTTTCATTTCATTTTGAAAACAATCTGACAATAGAAAAAAAGATGAATAGACACATGTAAAAAACCTTACATACTGTTTTTTTTTTCCTTTACTCAGGTTATGGTGCCGTGTACCGCCTCCAGACCACTGTACCGTGTACCGCCTCCAGGCCACTGTACCGTGTGCAGCCTCCAGACCACTGTACCGTGTGCAGCCTCCAGGCCACTGTACCGTGTGCAGCCTCCAGGCCACTGTACCGTGTCCAGCCTTCAGGCCACTGTACCGTGTCCCGCCTCCAGGCCACTGTACCGTGTACCGCCTCCAGGCCACTGTACCGTGTCCCGCCTCCAGGCCACTGTACCGTGTACCGCCTCCAGGCCACTGTACCGTTTACCGCCTCCAGACCACTGTACCGTGTACCGCCTCCAGGCCACTGTACCGTGTACCGCCTCCAGGCCACTGTACCGTGTACCGCCTCCAGACCACTGTACCGTGTACCGCCTCCAGGCCACTGTACCGTTTGCAGCCTCCAGGCCACTGTACCGTGTGCAGCCTCCAGACCACTGTACCGTGTACCGCCTCCAGACCACTGTACCGTGTACCGCCTCCAGGCCACTGTACCGTGTACCGCCTCCAGACCACTGTACCGTGTACCGCCTCCAGACCACTGTACTGTGTACCGCCTCCAGGCCACTGTACCGTGTCCCGCCTCCAGACCACTGTACCGTGTACCGCCTCCAGACCACTGTACCGTGTACCGCCTCCAGGTCACTGTACCGTGTGCAGCCTCCAGACCACTGTACCGTGTGCAGCCTCCAGGCCACTGTACCGTGTGCAGCCTCCAGGCCACTGTACCGTGTCCAGCCTTCAGGCCACTGTACCGTGTCCCGCCTCCAGGCCACGGTACTGTACCCAGCCTCCAGGCCACGGTACTGTACCCAGCCTCCAGGCCACGGTACCGTACGTAGGTCACCGGAGAGATAAGCGCTCGTGAAATATGCACTGTGAGGCGACATTAATATACACATATATCGATGCTATTGATATATAGTCGAAGGCCATGATACATAGCTTTGTCTAACTGATAAAGATCACGGCCAGCGATGTACTTTGAGTTTAATTGATTACGATTCGTATTGGGATTTATGGGGGACGCGAGAGTAGGGGAGGTGAGGATGTAGGAGGGGAGAGGGAGGCATAGGGAGGGGAAAAAATTAAGACCTTTTTTTTTTTTTTTTACCAGGTACTCTCTCTCTTCTGTGGCTGTCTTAGTGAGGCTATGTTCAAAAAGTGGGAATCGTGTGTTAGTAGGGTGTAAATACACACACACACACATACACACACACGGGGCCAGGAGCTATGAATCGGGGCCAGGAGCTATGAATCGACCCCTGAAACCACAACTAGGTGAGTACACATGATGGGAAAGTGTAGCTAATGGCTTTCCACAATGATATGAGCACTACCCAATAATTTCCTTATATATGTAAATGTCTTGGTTACAGGCATTAAGTCCTACATATAGTCGCTTCCAGGCGCTTTCAAAACAATGAAGTGAATACAAAATCTACAGGTTAAAAGTGAGCTGCAAGAAGACCTGCATATTTAACCCAGCAAGAGCCAATTTACAAAGCTGAGAGACGAAAAGCGTAGATGGAGAGAGTTAGTTTTAGTTTAATATATTATGTACCCCATACTTGTCCTGGTAATGGAAAAAGATTCGGGAGTAACCATTACCCCAAAACTGTCTCCAAAGGTGCATATAAACAGAGTAACACCAGCAGCACACTTATAGCTTATAAACGTAAGACTGGCATTAAGAGTCCTAGAGTGAGAGACTCGTTTAAAAACACCTCATACGTGCTATCCATTCTTGAATAAGAAGTACTGTTGTGAAAGTAACACTAAGTAAAAGTGAACCATGAGCGGGTGCAAAGGAAAACCCCTTAAGATGAGGGTAATTAGCCACGAAGAAAGAATGCGAGAGTTAGACCTTGTGTCTTTGGGGGCCAGAAAAAAAAACATGAGTGAGTAACATGACATAAACTACTTACGACGCATAAGTGGAACAGTAGAAGACAGAAAGAAAGAAATAAGATAGAAAGGTTGGAAATTATACACCTATATGTGCCACGGGGACATTTGAAAGTGCACACTAAAATAATTACATACGAAAGTAATTACATACAGAAGTAATTATAGTACACACTCAAATAATTACATACAACAAATACTAACCAGCTACTGTAGTGCATATTTGAGTAAGGAAGAACCATAATTAAGCTGTCAAATCAAATATGTTCCACCATTGTTATTATTACTAAAATTATTATTATTTTATTATTTTATTTATTAATAATAATAATAATAATAATAATAATAATAATAATAATAATAATAATAAGAAGAAGAAGAAGGAAATAAAGGAGAAAATGAAGACGAAATTATATTAATAATAATAAAAACATTGTTAATAATATAATTCTTGTTGAGGAATGGATCTTATATTTTTCTTCTGGGTGAGTTGACTCACTAGTTCAAGGTGTGTGTGTGTGTGCGTGTGTGTGTGTGTGTGTGTTAGTTACCATTTTGTCCTAGGCACATGTCGATTTGACACTAGGCCTGTTGTATGTGTGTGTGTGAGTGTGTGTGTGTGTAAGGAAACACTTCGAAATGTTTCCGCCCCGTCGGGAATAGAACCCGGGCCCTCCGTGCGTGAAGCGAGAGCTTTACCACTGTACTCACCTATTTGTACTCACCTATTTGTGGTTGCAGGGGTCGAGTCATAGCTCCTGGCCCCGCCTCTTCACTGATTGCTACTAGGTCCTCTCTCTCCCTGCTCCATGAGCTTTATCAAACCTAGTCTTAAAACTATGTATGGTTCCTGCCTCCACTATGTCGCTTTCCAAGCTATTCCACTTCCTGACAACTCTATGACTGAAGAAATACTTCCTAACATCCCTTTGACTCATAGGAGTCTTCAACTTCCAATTGTGACCCCTTGTTTCTGTGTCCCCTCTCTGGAACATCTTGTCTCTGTCCACCTTATCTATTCCTCGCAGTATTTTATATGTCGTTATCATGTCTCCCCTAACCCTCCTGTCCTCTAGTGTCGTCAGGCCGATTTCCCTTAACCTTTCTTCGTAGGACAATCCCCTTAGCTCTGGGACTAGTCTTGTTGCAAACCTTTGCACTTTCTCTAATTTCTTGACGTGCTTGACCAGGTGTGGGTTCCAAACTGGTGCTGCATACTCCAGTATGGGCCTGACGTATATGGTATACAGAGTCTTGAATGATTCCTTGGTGAGGTATTGGAACGCTATTCTTAGGTTTGCCAGCCGCCCGTATGCTGCAGCAGTTATCTGATTGATGTGTGCCTCAGGAGATGTGCTCGGTATTATACTCACCCCAAGATCTTTTACTTTGAGTGAGGTTTGCAGTCTTTGGCCACCTAGACTATACTCTGTCTGCGGTCTTCTTTGCCCTTCCCCGATATTCATGACTTTACATTTGGCAGGGTTAAATTCAAGGAGCCAGTTACTGGACCAGGCTTGCAGCCTGTCCAGGTCTCTTTGTATTCCTGCCTGATCCTCGACTGATTTGATTCTTCTCATTAACTTCACATCATCTGCAAACAGGGACACTTCTGAGTCTATCCCTTCCGTTATGTCATTCACATATACCAAAAACAGTACAGGTCCTAGGACTGACCCTTGTGGAACTCCACTCGTCACAGGTGCCCACTCTGACATCTCGTCACGTACCATGACTCGTTGTTGCCTCCCTGTCAGATATTCTCTGATCCATTGCAGTGCTTTTCCTGTTACGTGTGCCTGATCCTCTAGCTTTTGCATTAATCTCTTGTGAGGAACTGTGTCGAACGCCTTCTTGCAGTGTGTGTGTGTGTGTGTGTGTGTATGTGTGTGTTATATTAGCCACACCTGGCCAGATGTGCCGAGGTACAAGACTGAACACCTGCCTCTTGAACCCACCCCCATGTCAGTTCATGGGAGGCCCCTTGATGCTGGTGAAGGGCTCTTAATCCGAGGAATTTGAACTACCCTTCCCTTCCTCGGATCAAATCTAATTTGGAGGAAGGGCAAGGGGAGGGGGATGGGGAGGGCTGGAACTGAGGGGTTGGGAATGGAGGGAGTAGATAACATTGATATAACCTGTTACAGCGTAATTATATTGAAGTTATTTAATAGGTATATAGTAATTATATAGCAGTTACGTAGTTAGATAGCAGTTAAAGCAGTTAAGTAGCAGTTATTGAATGGTTTGTGGCAGTTATGCATTGGTTATGTAGCAGTTATGCATTGGTTATGTAGCAGGTATGCAGCGGTTATGTAGCAGGTATGCAGCGGTTATGTAGCAGGTATGCAGCGGTTATGTAGCAGGTATGCAGCGGTTATGTAGCAGGTATGCAGCGGTTATGTAGCAGGTATGCAGCGGTTATGTAGCAGGTATGCAGCGGTTATGTAGCAGTGATGGAGTTTTGTGTAAGCTCTCCTGTCTAGATATATATATATATATATATATATATATATATATATATATATATATATATATATATACATCACTCTCTCTCTCCCTCTCTCTCTCTCTCTCACTCTCTGAAACTCTCAACTCTCACCTTTACACACTCTTATATTCTCCTTCCATTAACCTCTGGCCTTCCTCCCTCCTCTTCCCCCTCCTCTTCCCTCCCTATATCTCCACGTCTCCTTCACTCCCTCTTTACCTCCCTCTCCATCACACCCTCGCTCCTTCTTACCCACTCTTAATGTTGACGCTCCACTCACGCTCTATTGTGTCTGGTGTTGGCGGCGGTGAGGGAGGGAGGAAGAAGAGTATGTGGAGGAGGAAAGAGAGAGAGAGAGAGAGAGAGAGAGAGAGAGAGAGAGAGAGAGAGAGAGAGAGAGAGAGAGAGAGAGAGAGAGAGAGAGAGTTTTCGCCGAAGCGGCTAGTTTATTGTTCACCCCATATCCATCCTGTGGACGGTAGCGAAAGGTCATATGGATACACAAAAGGCCTAGGATCGAGGCCCCAAAAGGGTTACCAGGAGTACAGTTAGATTTATATGTACAGTTGTCTTATCTGTTGCAAGTAAATTTAAGATATTTGCTTAATTCGTATGCTATCTTATTATATATAGAGAGAAAAGAACTGAAAGAGAGAGAGGGAAAGAGATGGGAAGGGGAAAAGAGGAATACCTGAAGTATACCTGTAGGATGTTTTCAGGGAGTCAATGCCCTCGCTGTCCGATCCCAGACTAGACCTCCTGATGAATCAAGACGTGGGTCTGTTTCTACTGGCCACACACAGTCAAAAATAAAAACCACAGCCCGGCTGCGTAACTGAGCAACTAAAGTTTGTCCGTAGTGAACATTATATTGTTTTCTGATGCCCACTGGAACACTTGGCTTATATACACTTGAAGATTAGCGGTGTCCTCAGTGGATGTCACTCTCATTCCAGTTCCAGAATTGTCTGCACAGGATGGTACAGTTCAATGATTTGTCTGTCTGTGTCGAATATGAGGATGAGAATAAAGACGGGCGAGTACTGTGCCTTGGTGAACTAGAACAGTCTTTGACTTTGTTTACTAATACTGTTTATGTTATGTTAGAAAGTTAAAATTCCTTCGTCCTACTTCTGAAGTTGCTCCTTTTAGCATGAATCTTGCGCAGCATTACACCATGATTGCACTTGTCGAAGGCTTTCGCAGTGTTTATGTATACTACAACTGCATTTCATTTGTTTTCCAAATGCATTTAAGATCATGTAATGAACCATTAATTACGAGAGACAGGAGCGACTTGCTCTAAACCCATGGCTGTCTTGGGCTGTGCAATTGCTATGAATCCATGTGGCCAGCGAATTGCTTCATAAAATTCTTGGAAAGATTTTTATAATGTGGGGCGTCAGTGCCATCGGTCTACAGTTCTTTGCTATTACTTCGGTGCCACCTTTGCGATGTGGGGTTATATCAGTTATGTCGAACCTGTGGGATGACCCCCGTTTCTAGGGCCCTTCTCCATAGAATATTTATAGTGCGTGATAGAGGTTTCTTGTAAGTCCTGATGAACATGGAGTTCTACGAGACTGGGCGGGGGCACAGTGCATAGACATGCTATCAATGGCTGTTTCTGTAGGTAAGGTTTGTCAGGAAATAGGACAAGTGTTTCCTGATGCTGGTCTTAGTCATTTGATGACCCGCAGCTGGAGCTTTTGGTCATCTGATTGAGGCCTTCCATTGGCTTACTTGTCCATCTCTTTAAAAAATTAGTTATGATTATAACTATTAATTGCTTATTTCTCTAGCCAGGGTTCTCTTCATCCCTTCAGATAGTCTAGCACTCGTGAGAATTTGTGTGATTCTTCCTCTTCGCCTGTAGAGGTAATCGTCTCTATCTAGCTTACATCTCTTCTTTTTCCTTAGTGGCGTGCGCCTTAAACACGCTTTTAATGCCACAGGGTTCATCTTCTCTAAGCAAGGGTTCGGATCCACGTTATCCGAAATATCTTCATAGAATATTTCGTTCGAGACATGATTTATTTGATCCCAGTTGATGTTCTTGGTATTAAAGTTGAATTTGGTGAAAACACCCTCATGACCTTTTGTATTTTGCTTCTCAAGACGCTTGTGCATGCAGGTCTGAACTTTGATTAGGTTGTGATCTGGATTTATTGTCTTCGGCTTCGTTATATTCCGTACCAGATCATTATTCGTGAATATAAGGTTAAGGGTGTTTTCTAGTCTTGTCTGTTCCACTATTTGCTGACTTAAGGCGGAATAGAGAAAGACGGAAGAAGGGAGGTCAAGAGGGAACGAGGAAGAGAAGATAAAGAAAAAAGGGAGGGAGGAATGAAAGATGGGAGGAAGGAAGGAGTGAAGATGAAGGGAGGGAAGGAAGGAGTGAAGATGAAGGGAGGGAAAATAGAAAACAGAGAGAGGGGAGGAAATGGAGGGAGAAAAGAAGGGACGGAAGTTGAGAGGAAGGACAGGGAGATAAAGGGAAGGAGTGATAAGTAGGGGAAAGAGGAGAAAATTAAAAATTGAGAGAGAAAGGTGACTGTGGAAGTTGGAATTTATTCGAGAGAGTTTTAAATCGATTTATAATACTATGCCATATATACATTTCTATCTATACTAATATATATATATATATATATATATATATATATATATATATATATATATATATATATATATATATATATATATATATCACCTCTCTCTCTTTCTCTCTCTCTCTCTCTCTCTCTCTCTCTCTCTCTCTCTCTCTCTCTCTCTCTCTCTCTCATTTACATGACATCTCTTTTCCCCTCACTCTTTCCCCTCACCCTCATTTGCGAAAAGTCTTCTTACTCTCCCTAGATACAATACCATCATCAACACAAACGTATATTTGATTTGCAACTCAAGTTCGTCTCTTAAATGCTGGTGTAAGAGCATCCTAGTCACTCAGTGAGCTAGCTTGTTTGTTAGCTAATTGTTTTTTCGTAAGTCATCAACAAATATATTACAGTAATGGGTTATTTAGGTAGAATACTTATAGACTGCGTATAGTCGTAATAGATATGTGAATGTGGCATAGGCCAGTGCGATAAACACGGGTTAATGACGCACGCGAATTCGCGTAGAGGAAATTAAAGATGATTAAGAAGTTCAGTACACTTCATCTTACCTCTGCTGAAGAGGGGAGCAGTGGTGGGGCGAAATAGTGAGCGCTCTTCCTATTTTATGTTTTTTTTTTTTTTTTCTATGTGGGTTCGTTTGTGCTATTATATAGTTCATACAAGTAATTTATCTTCATTCTTATAATTCGTGTTCTGCCACACATACACAAAATATACCCACCCACACACGTACAGAGAGAGAGAGAGAGAGAGAGAGAGAGAGAGAGAAAGTGAGAGTGAGAAAGTGAGAGTGAGAGAGTCAAGCCTTCCTCATTATCAGTATTTAAGTATCCCAGGGCGCTACCCTCAACGATATACAAACACCCAGATACCCATGTACTGCTAGAGTACACAGTGGCAGCGAGTGTAAGGACCCATATTTATGCTTCTCGCCCTACCCAGGAGTCGAAACCAGACTCTTTCGATTGTGTGTCAAGTACAGTTTAATGTGTGTGTGTTTGTGTGTGTGTGTGTGTGTGTGTGTTGGGGAAGGAGGCTGCGAAACTAAGATAGTCAATGTAAAACAGATTTTAATTCCCACATAAAAATGATGAGTGCTCACTGCGCGAGTCTGCT
Organism: Cherax destructor; assembly: GCA_009830355.1. Lineage (NCBI taxonomy): Eukaryota > Metazoa > Arthropoda > Malacostraca > Decapoda > Parastacidae > Cherax > Cherax destructor. The sequence goes on from WNWK01001549.1 coordinate 27,997, forward strand.
GTTACGAGGTTCTCTAAGTGTAAACACCTGGGGATTAACACTGACACTGTGGATAATTATGGAGCTTAATGGTGCAGCTCACTTGGGAAGTTAATGGCGTCTCTATTTATATATCTTGATCAGACTGTGGCGCAGAGGGTTTTTGTACAAGTGTCTCCTCTCTCTATCTCTCTCTCTCTCTCTCTCTCTCTCTCTCTCTCTCTCTCTCTCTCTCTCTCTTCTTCTCTCTCTCTCTCTCTCTCTCTCTTTCTTGCTCTCTTTGCCTCCTTACTCTTTTCTATCCTCACCCTGACACTTCTTTATCCCTCCATTTCTCTCTCTTCTCACTCCTTCTCTATCTCCCTCCCTCCCTCACTTCATCACACTTATTTACGAAAAATATTGTTCTTACACACAACCAATATTAACATTTCATATTCCCTATGCCGCAGGACTTGTGTTTGCTTTAATACTGATGGAAAAATAACTTAAAAATCCGTAAATCAAATACAAATGGTAATACAAATGTTAGTGGAAGAGTAACAAAAAAATGCTGCCTGAAACGGTAACAAAAAAAAAAATGCTGCCTGAAACGGTAACAAAAAAAAAAATGCTGCCTGAAACGGTAACAAAAAAAAAAAAACGCTGCCTCAAACTGTAACACATATGCTATTGGAAGAGTAAGAAAAATGCTGGTGGAACAAATCTATGCCACTTAGGTGCTCCCGAGGATTCGCGTCTTCAAGGGCCTCCATTTAAACGACATTCTCCGAGCACATTCATACGGTGGACGTGGGCCAAATTGCGGCATTTGGACAAATTCCATCCATGAAATTTTGTTTCATTATTTCCTGGGTAGGGAGAGAGACGGTCGAAGAGTTGTTTTTTTTTTCAACAAACTTAGATACATCTGCAGTGTGGTGCTACCCTATTCTTGTAAGATACTTTATACAGTGGGAACAAAAACTGTTTACCTATCATATTCCATCACGTAGGATGGCTCATGTAAGGTGCAGAAACCTGTCAGAGATGGGAGATTCCAGTAAGACAATGAGGATATCGTCAAGTATTCCAGTATGATAACCGACTGGTGTGGGTCGCATTTTGGGAACAAAATTGACCTAATTTGCCCGAAATCCTCTACATAACAAGGGACTTTCTTTATAGTAGTATGTCATTGAAGTCAGCTAGGCCTGTATACGTTGTGCATGTACTTGTAGAAATAAAGATTATTATTATTATTATTATTATTATTTATTGTAATGGTTTATCAACTACTTGAGAAAGAATATCGGGTGGAGGAGAAGGAAGGGCTGAAACCATGTGGGTCATACGGGCTCGGGGTATGAGCGGTAATGAAGTTTTGATTTGAGGAATGAAAAGGTAGCTTTAATTCCTCGAATCAAGAGCCCTTCACTAATATCAAGGCCTTCCTTTGGAAGGAGGGGGTGAGGGTGTTCAGAAACCCTTCGCGTTCCTACTAATCCTCTGTTGTATGACCCATACGGATTTACCGCTTTTACCTCAAATAATAATAATAATAATAATAATCAAAGACGTTGCTTGCGACTTCTTTTTTAGGCTAGGTGCCTTGACGCCGGTGAAGGACTCTTAATCCAAGGAACTGGAGCTTTCCTTCCCTTGGATTAAAACCTGATTTCTTCCCCTCCTCCAGGCGCTGACTGTCCCATGTTTTGAGCTTCCCCATAATGATGGTCATTAAGAAATGTCATTGACAATGGGTGAAAGGACTTTTAGTGACACCGCTTGACACTAGTCAGCCTGACAACGCTGCGGTCAACCTGGAGTGACTGACAACAGCTGAGAGAAGGATCCTGACACCACACGATAAGACAAAACTTTTATCGGGACGACATTTCCCCTCTCTGTGTAGAGCTTTATCAAGTCACGATAAAGCTTTACACAGAGCGAAACGTTGCCCTAATAAAAACTTGTTTGCAACGTGTTTTTTTTTTCTTTTAATCTCCAGACTGCGTCGCACCGTATCAGCCACCGGAGGTAAGTGTTTTAACGCGTGGAAGTAAATTTATTCAGGTATACACAAATACAGTTACATAGAATACCATACATAGCAGCATATGTGTAGAGAACCTAGAATAACCCCAGAAAAGTCAGACAAATTGACTCATTTTCATTGGGGTCCTTTAAATACCTTATTATTATTATACTATAAAGGAGATAATATCTTATTATTATACTATAAAGGAGATATACTAGGAATAAAGTAAAATGAGTCATTTATATTTACATGTGTGTTAACTAAAAAAATAAAAAAAAAATCATTCTCCTCCCTTTCTGTCGCTACATTCATTAGGTACCTTTCGGCTCTCTTCTTGAACTGGCTCATGCTATGACTGGCTTTGACATGTGCAGGCAGTCTGTTCCATTCCTTTATTGCTGTACAATAAAAGGTGTTTGAAGCCTGGCCACTGACAGTGGGTACTACAAAGTTCCGGATCAGGTCAACATTTGCCAGGTAGAGTCTGGGAGTCCCACACAAGTGATACCGAGAGGAAATTGACAGGAGCTGGTAGCATCAATTTGACAGAGACTGATGTTATTACGAATGATAACACCAGCTTGACAAACGTCAAAAAATCAATCATCTTGACAGCTTCACAAGGATTGAGCTAGCAACGAGCGACAAAAACACTTTGACAACGCAGAATCTAATAAATTTCGCAATGCACAAAAAAAATGTAATTTGACAACGATGGACAATTACGTTAACAGAAGTAGGATAAAAGCACTTTGAGAACTAAAAAGTTTTTTTTGACAATGTATAAAAGTACACACACACACATACATATATATATATATATATATATATATATATATATATATATATATAATTTTAACAACGTATACCAATAATACTGACAACGAAAATCAGTCACATTGTCCAATGGAAAACAGTTACATTGACAACGTAGGTTAGAGTCACAAGGGCTTCATATAAAATAATGAATTCGTCGGAAAACCAATTTTGCAAAACACAACAAAATCAGTATGAGGGAAGAGAGAGAGAGAGAGAGAGAGAGAGAGAGAGAGAGAGAGAGAGAGAGAGAGAGAGAGAGAGAGAGAGAGAGAGAGAGAGAGAGAATTAAGCATTCATTGCAGGTTGGACGAAATCAAAGAGTTTAGAGCGAAACCGGCGAGAAACTGAGTAAAATCGCGCATGTGGACAGCATCCCACGTTATGCCAGCGGTACAGTAACACCACCTTCAACACCACACCACCACTACCACCAACACCACACCATCACACCACCACCAACACCACACCACCACCAACACCACACCACCACCAATACCACTAAACCAAACCACCATCACACCACGGCTAATTTATTATGTACCCCATATTTATCCTGTGGATGGTAGTGGCTAGTTTAGTGTGTACCCATATATATATATATATCCAATGGATGGTAGTAGCTAATTTGCTGTGGTTCCCATATATATCTCCTGTGGATGGTAGTGGCTACTTTACTGTGTACTTCATATGTATATATCCTGTGGATGGCAGTGGCTAATTTGTGTATGCATATATATATATATATATATATATATATATATATATATATATATATATATATATATATATATATATATATATATATATATATTTAGATAGATAGATAGATAGATAGATTTTGTATCCTGCTGATGGTAGTGGCAAGTTTAATGTGTACCCAATATTTATATTCTGTTCACGGCAGTGACTAATTTACTGTGCGCCCCCATTTCTATCCTGTTGACTATTGTATATCTCATCCATCCTGTGTATCAAGAGCATATGGGTACACAAACTAGAACCACGAAGAGCTAGTGAGAGTACACTAAGATATTACACTAAGACATTACTATTTGCAACACCAGACTGGATCTTAGTGGCATTCATTGAAGTTTGTCATTCTTTAATCTGCAACGAGAAAACTTTTATGAATTTGGTGGGATATCATATTAAATATGACTATAACAAGTCTAATTTGAAACCATTTTGTGTATTTGTAATATTGCCTATTACGTGTAGTTCATCTATATAAAGTTTATATTATATTTTTTTCATGAAAAAGACACTGTATCTTCAAGTATCACTTAGGTTATTGTACTAGATCCATTTTTTTTTTTACAATAAGACTGACTGTACACTCTACTTTAAATTTATTATTACTTTTATGAGGGAGCGCCAAACAGTAGGGGTCTTACCGGTCCTGAGGAAATGGGAGGCAATCAGGTTCAATCCATGGCAAGGGAGGATAGGCCAAATTCCTTTGACCAAAAGCCTCTCACCGACAACTGGGTTTTTTTTTTTCAAATGGTTGTAAGACCTTGCTAGGGTAGGCCGGCGGGATGCTGGTCCTCTAAACGGGTCATCAGCTAAGACCCGGGTCAGGAGATATTGTTTCCTGACGAATAAACTACAACCGCTACCGTTTAGCTTAGTGGTAGAACGTTTGGCTCATAACCAAAAAGAACCTGGGTTCAATCCCTTGTAGTGCGAGATATGTGTCTCGTAAACTCTATTGCTCTTGTACGCAGTCAGTACATACCTCATGGTAAGAGGACTGATGCAAGACGCATCCTATGGCTTTGTCCATGGTCCACGACTGAACTAAGGCACACTGCTTGTCTTCCTTGGATTATCTTGGGTTATTAGCCTTTCGACTAATCATCTTCATCGTCTGTGTATATACCAAGCTACGAGATGAACCAAGCCTAAGCTACAACATCCTTCAGATTGTTTACAATGTACGTTACTCCGTTCATGTTATTATTGAGGGTTATCGATCTGTTCAGGCTTCTAGTTACATTCCTGACAAAGTCTTGCTAGAACAACAAAAAAAACAAGATTTTTAAATATTTTAAGTTAGGAAAAAATCAGGCATTTTTTCCTTCTTATTCAGAAATTGTTACAAAGATTGTATTGTAGTAGGTTGGCCGGTCTTGTCCCCGCCCGGGTCTTTTCCAGGTGGTGACCCGGCGTTGGTCCCCCGGGTGGGGGGTTACAATAATGATGGTTTAAGAAAGAATAAGTCGAGTGTATCATTATAAGCTTGTTTCACAAGTCTCATATTAAGAGAAATAAAAGAAATACTTAATGAATACTTGACTTCGTGTCTCAACATTTCCAATACGTAAAGAGTAACTCGAAAAACCCGAGAATTTTTGTGTACCCATTGTAGTTCTTGAAATCATGACAGACAGTTGAAAAAAAATCAGTCTGTAGGTCTTAATACAAGAACAGTATGTTGGCTCTCTCTGATGCATTTATTCCATCTTTTTTTTTTTTAAGCAAATACAAAATAATTCTTTCATGGATAGCTGAAATCACACCAAACTGATGTGTTGGTATATTTTTTAATCACTCTCCACATGCGCTGAAAAGCAGGTCACCTGCGCTAACACGGCCAGCGACCACAACTGAGTGGTCGGGTATGGCGAATGAAGGAGGAGGGAGGCAGAGGGTGATGAAGGGAGGAGTGAGACTCTCAGAGAACCGCCTCTACACCGCCCATCCACCATCTCTGCCACTCTACACTTTCCACATTTTTAAATAATTTTAATCATCCAGAGACTCTTTCGATGACAGAACTACAGCTCTGGGGTCTTCGCTGTGTTCTGCGTCGTGGGCAGCCAAGGATGCTAGCTCATCTCTGTGTATACAGTTAGTTCAGCTTAAATATGAGGAGAAGGTACGCTGGGTATCCCGTGCCCAGAGCCCCCAACAGACTTACCACCTCCGCCTTTCAGTTTCGTCAATATTATTTGCATCTCATTAACATTTACCTTAATATTATGTAAACTCGCGGAGTGGGTTGGAAATTCACTTCATAGTGCTGTTATGGAGATGGAAGAACAGCAAAATAACAGCAATGAATGCAGTCAGATTTACTTTGTCCTGTGTTTTCAAGTGCATTGCATTCACTCTTAACATCGCTGTTGTTTACGTGCAACAGTTTTAGATAACATCTTCAAAAAAAAAAGAATATCTGCTTATGATAAAGAAGTTTATATCCTCAAAGTCTGGGGAAATTTTTCCTCGAAGACAAAAAGCGTTGGTGTTGGCAGGAGTGAGGAGGTCTGTGTTATGCTCCTCCCCTTGACCCTCGTCCTCTCGACTGGTGGTGCACTCTGGTGGCTGGCCTTGCAACCAACAATACCTTATTTTATGTCTTTCCCGAAAGAGTAAAAAGAAAACCCATCGTATTCATCAAAAAGGAGAAGGGATAGACGCAAAACATTGCACTGGAATCAAAGTTAAGGAATTTTGGGGCCGCAACTCGCGCTAAAGTTGGCTGGGGAGTTGGGCTGGTTGGCGCGAGGTGGCAGCCTCGCGGGTCGCGGGCCAAGTTACAAGTATGGGCGGTAGTGTGGTCCCGCGGTTAGTTTATATCTCGCGCTGTCGGAGGGAGGATGTACCACTTCACTCCCGTGGTCACTCGTCAACTCTGCTGACATGACCCAGTTGTACTAACATAAAACTTACACGAACCCTTGTGCACTTGTGCTACCCATCACCCACCACCAAAATGATGTTTACTGTGGCATTATACGTGTTTGCAAGTGTTTTTGTAGCACGTTCTGTGGGATTTGTGTACAATGCTCCGGAAAACTGTGAGTGGACATTGCGCGACTCTGAGCGGGAGGAAGTGGCTCTTTCCTGCAGTCTGAGGACCATTGGCAGTGATATATCTGGTAGCAACTTTACGATTTCGCAAAGTGAGCATATTTCTGAGCTGGAAATCCTCTGCAGTGATGTGTTATTCTTCCAGTCCTCCCTCCAGCCGCGGATGTTTCAGCGCCTCTACAACCTGGATACCATTGTTATCGAGTTCTGCAAGCTGACCAACCTTCCTCCTGGAGCCTTCCTGGGCCTGGATGCCATGAAGCGGTTAACAGTGAGGACCCACAACAGCGACTGGAGCGCTATGGCTTTGGAACTGACTCCCGACAGTCTGGTCGGCATGCCTCACCTGGAACGACTCGACTTAGGCCAAAACAACATATGGAATTTGCCCGAGCGTGTGTTCTGCCCCTTGCCTGCGCTTCGTCACCTCAACGTTACTGGAAATCGCCTTCAAGATGTGTCTGAGGTAGGCGTGACCGGGGGCTGCGGGGCACACCTAGTCACTCTCGATCTCTCTGGCAACGACCTGGTTGTGCTGCCTGAGTCTGGCCTGGCCGGGCTGCAGTCGCTTAGGGAGTTGTATCTCCAGTATAACGACGTCTCCATGCTGGCCGACGGCGCCTTCCTGGGGCTCACCTCCCTCAATGTGCTCAATATTTCCAGCAACCGGTTGGTGGCGCTCCCACCGGAGGTGTTCAACGAAACCTTGGGCCTGACGGAGCTGTACATACAGAACAACAGTGTGAGTGTGCTTGCTCCGGGGCTCTTCTCGGCCCTGAGTCAGCTCACGGTCCTGGATATGTCATACAACCAACTCACGTCGGAATGGGTGACGGGGGATACCTTCCGAGGTCTCCTGCGGCTGGTGGTGCTCAGCCTCAGCAACAACCGCCTCACACAGGTCACTCTTGACATGTTCCGTGACCTGTCAACACTGCAGGTACTCGACCTGAGCCATAACGACTTGATGGTAGTGAGTGACATGACTTTTTCCCCGCTTGCCAATCTTCACCGACTGGATCTGAGCTACAACCATCTTTTTGTTGTCGAGACACGCAGCCTCTCCGGTTTGCATGTGTTGTCATCTCTCTCCGTCTCTCATAACAACATCTCTAAAATCGCGTCCGAGGCCTTCGACAATTGCACTAACCTCCGCGATCTCCGACTCGAGTACAACTTCCTTCTTGAGATCCCAGAGGCCGTGCGTGAGGCTGTGTCGCTGCGAACTCTCAGAATAAGCCACAACCAGCTAGCCAGTGTGATGCAGGATGACCTCACAAGCCTCTCAGTCCTCCGTCATCTCGACTTGTCCAATAACCTTTTGCGAGGGTTATGTAAGAGTTGTCTGGCTGGCCTGACAGACCTTGAAGTTCTTGATCTTTCCCGGAACGAGTTGGGGTCTGTGCCCCACGGAGTGTTTGACACCAACACTGGTCTCAAGCTACTGAGGATGGACGGTAACAAGATGAGTGACATTAACGGGTTATTTGCATCTTTACCAAATTTATTGTGGCTCAATGTGTCTGACAACAGAATAACCTGGTTCGATTATGCTCTTATTCCTAATCAGCTCCAGTACCTCGATCTTCACAATAACAGAATTGGTGATTTAGGTAACTATTTCAGTCTGGAAGGCAAATTAGAACTGCGAACCCTTGATGCAAGTCATAATCAATTAGAAACTTTGATTGGTGCTTCGGTGCCAAATAGTGTTGAATTGCTGTTTGTTAATAGCAACAGAATTACACGCATTGGTGCTGGCACATTTGCTGAGAAGCATAACCTTTCCATGGTGGATTTGTTTGATAACCTTCTCAGTAAACTTGACCTTAATTCCATCAGCCTTCCCCCTGTTCCCGACGACCGTGACCTTCCAGAGTTCTACATCGGTGGCAACCCCATCTTCTGTGACTGCAACATGGAGTGGATGCACCGTGTGCACCAGATCAGTGGGCTGAGGCAACACCCAAGAGTTATGGACCTCGACAAGGTGATTTGCACACTTCCTTACCCGCGATCTGAGGAGAACCGGGTTCCATTTCTGGAGACTCAGCCCTCTCAGTTTCTTTGCCCTTACACCTCCCACTGTTTTGCTCTTTGTCAGTGCTGTGATTTTATTGCGTGTGACTGTCAAATGACGTGTCCTCAAGGCTGTTCATGCTACCACGATGAGACGTGGGCAACCAATATTGTCGACTGTTCTGCTCGAAATCATCACCAGCTCCCTGACGACATCCCTATGGACGCTACGGTCGTGTTCATGGACAATAACGAGATGCCCGTCCTCGATGCCCACCAGCTCATCGGCCGTAAGAACATGATGGCTCTCTATCTCAATAGTTCCCGTATTGAAAGAATCCAGAACAGAACTTTCCACGGTCTTTCGTCCCTAAAACAGCTACATCTTCACGACAACATGTTGGTTGAACTCGAGGGCTATGAGTTCGAGCATCTTGAGCATCTTCGTGAGCTGTACCTTCAAAATAATCGGCTGAAGGTGATTAATAATGCAACTTTTGCAGGGTTAAAATCACTTGAAGTCATCAGACTGGACGGAAATTTTCTGTTTGATTTTCCTGTTTGGCACTTGAAACTCAACAAGGGCCTGAAAGACATAACTCTTGGTGTCAATCTATGGTCGTGCCATTGCCAGTACATGGTCGACTTCAAGAACTGGCTCATCCGTGAAACTGACGTAGTCAAGGATGCCAAGACGATATTTTGTGTCTCCAATGCTTCAGGCGACCCTGGTCCCTATGTTCTGGAGAGCTCGTACTCCTGTGAGAACTTCGTGGCAACGTCCATTGTGCAAGAAAAATTGGAAAACGACTTCCTGCAGCCGGTGTTGATCACACTCGGCATCTTCTTCGTCGTGCTGGTGCTTGGCGTAGTGTTCGCTGTGTTCAGAGTGCGCCTGCAAGCTAGTGTCTCTAAAAAGTGTGGCTTGAAGTGCTTTCCCTCGCAACCTGCACCAGCCAAGGAGGAAGAGAGGAACATTATCTACGACGCCTTCGTCAGTTATAGCGAAATGGACGCTCCATTCGTCACGGAAGTGTTTGCTTCAGAACTTGAGAACGGTGACCCCTCCTATAAATTGTGCCTTGCCTCTAGAGACTATCAGACTGTTGGTACATATGTGGGGGATTTTATTGTTCATTCTATAGAGTCGAGTCAGAAGATCATTCTAGTCCTTACTAAAAACTTTGTTGATCACGATTGGTGTAAATTTTCATTTAAAGCGGCTCATTTAGAGGCACTGAAAAGCCTTAAAAATCGTGTGATTGCCGTAATGTGTGGTGAAGTGAGTGAGAGTGACATGGACTCTGACCTCGCAGCCATTGTGAAAAGTGCCACTAAACTTAAATACGACGACAAATCCTTCTGGAGCAAGCTGCATGCTGCTCTGCCAGGCGGGGGCAATAAGAACCAGCAGTGCTACATCACCGACACCAACTACATCATGAGAAACAGTGTGCCTGTTTTGACCCCATCCCACACCCTCAACAAGCAGGGTCAGCTGGTACCCAGTATGGTGCTGACTAACGCCATCAAGACCCCAGTCTCTCATTACCATCAGCAACACCATTACCACCAGACACAGCCGTCCATAAACAGTGACCCAGGTGAGCTCGACAAGACCTTCGTCAGCGTGGAGACTGCCCAGTCCAGCCTCGCCCCTAGTCTCAACCACTCTTACATGTCCATCGATTATGCCGCCGCCCGTAATTCTCACATCTACGCCTCTATCGACGAAACGACGCCGGCGCTGCCGCCGTCCACGTTGCCGTCAGTGCACACCCTCCACCACCATCTCCGACAGCAGCAGCAACAGCTGGAGCGACGCCAGTATCTCCCTCAGGAGCTGCACTGTAGTAGTCAACAGCGACGGCCCCACTCTGGAACCACCTTACAAACATTCGACCAGCCAGCAGTCAGTGCGTCCTATTTCATATAAATATTCATTAAATTCCTTGAAATTACATATATATATATATATTATATCTTACTGCTAAGGTGCGTGTTAGAGACCCCTTGTTGACTGTGATTCCGCGAGGACGAGAGAAGTGTATAGCGTAGGAAAGCAAAGAGAGAAAAAAAAAGAGAGCGAACGTCATATGTTTGTGTCTAGTCAACACTAGAGTGGGAGGTGGTCTAGTGCCTTCACAACCCGGCCTTTGCTGTAGCAACCTGGCTGAACCTCTTACCTGTAGCTTGTGTAGTGCACTCATACCCATTTGCTGTCTGAACTTGTATATAATGTAATATAAATAACTCTTTTATGTATAAATCGTGATATCCCTGGCCAAAGTGTGATAATATTAGCTGTTATATTGAGCTCAAGTCATGAGTAATAACGGGTATTTTTATAAAATCAAATAATGACAAAAATAAAAGGATGATTTGTTATACATGTCTATTTTTACGACCTTGAATTGAAAATTAAATCATGTCTTATCAGGTGTTGTGTACTCGCTAATTGTTTTGAGAGTACAATAATTATTTAACAAGTAATGGAATTTCTACAAAAAATCAGCATTATAAACAATAATGAAAAAGAAAATTGCACATAAAAATATAAAAATTATATATATACAACTTTTTCAAATAATTTTTTTTCACGAATTATCAGATGGGGGGAAAAATTACCTAAAGACGAAAATTATTGGTATTGTCGACTCAATAAACTGGAGCTCGCTAATTTATACTGCCAATCACGGAAAGAAATTAAAAAATTGTGTATCCTGAATATATGAAAATTGTTGAAACATTTTGGAATTGCATCTCAAAGGGAGAAAAAATAATTTTACGTCTAATATATGGTTAATATTTCTTATAAATTCTACAGAACAGGGAATTTTATACTTAAAATAATTTTAAAAAGTAAAAATATACAATAAAAACTGAAAAAAATATATATTTATAATACTAAAGATAACTTAAATTTAAAAAATAAAGGGAAAAATATACACCGGGACCTCTGGTATTGAGACGCTGTGGTAGACTAACCAGATCGTGGGTACCTGCTTAACCACACCGTGGGTACCTGCTTAACCATAGTGTGGCTGCCTTTGGGTCAACACTACTCACTCTAAATTGTATATACAGTGAGTGTAAATATATTAGTGTATATACACAGAGGTATGTATCTCAGAGTATATACACTGAAGTGCATATCTCAGTATATATATATATATATATATATATATATATATATATATATATATATATATATACTAAGGTGCATATCTCAGTATATATACTATATACAATGAGATGCATATCTCATTGAATATATATACTGTAAAGTGTGTATCCCATGTGAATCCCTCAGCTAACACAGAGGTGGTCTACCTCAGTGTGAGTTTGCCGGTCATCAGTCTCCACTCTGAGATCTACTATAGTCATCACTACTAATTTCTTAGACTGGGTCACCATCACGAGGTGGGGAAGATTCAAAGTGACTACTGCTCCCAAGTCCATGGAGGGAGAGACCTGTCTTGTCATTGGTTTAAATGGCCACCTGTGATGTCTCTTCCGGGAATCACCGCCCCCGCGGCCCGATCTGGGACCGGGCCGCGGGGGGCGGTTTCTGTCAGCTTGAATATTTCCACATCGGTTTAAATTTCAGAATAAAACATGTCACTGACATCGCCCCCACCTCTGGTGTCCGGGATGCTACAGCCACCAGCCACTAACTCTCTGGATCGCTACTGCCTTCGACATTAATTAACCAACTAGGCCACTGCTATTTACTGCTCCGTTCATCCCTACCCATACCTCCGATCATCACCACCACTACTCTCTTAGCCATCATCCTCGCCTGGTGGAACGCCGGCACTTCTGGCCCCCTTCCCCCACTACCCCCCACACACACACCCTCAGGAATGCAACCACTAGCCCTCTCCCACTGGACCACCACCACTGCTACGATGCCACCACAATAACCCCTCTTCCATTATATACCATCACACACTTCGTCCCACTACAAAAGCCTGATCGCAATTCCTTTCTCTCTCTCTCTCTCTCTCTCTCTCTCTCTCTCTCTCTCTCTCTCCAAGGGAAGTTCCTTTACCTTAGTGAAGGGCTCTTGATCCAAGGAATTGGACCGAATTTCCGCTTCCTTTCCTCTCGTTTCCCAAGCGCCTGAATAACCCCTACGGGTTTAACGCTTCCCTGTAATAAAATAATCACAATCTCTTTCTCTCCTCTCTCTCTCTCTCTCTCTCTCTCTCTCTCTCTCTCGGCAACTGCTCGTTCGGTCCGCCTGTTTCAGACATTTATTACCCTCCCTCTCGCATTCATAACACCGTGACATTTACCGCTTCCTTCTATCTCTCTCTTGAGACGCTCTCCTTTCCCCTTCCATCCCCCCCTTCCATCCCTTTCCACTCAGGGATACTTTACTCGTCCTCGTTCACTCCCACGACTCCAACTCACTCATTCCTCGGGACATTAGAGTGTTTCCTGCGCGTCCTGAGGACACTTGCTATCTTCCCCTCCCTTTGTGGCTATCTCTTGTTTAATCTGTGGGATGTTCGCTGTATTTTATCACTTTTCCCTTTTCCCTCCCTTTCTCTCTTATGTTCGCCTTTCTTTCCCTCCGTTTTATTTTTTTTTTACATTTATCTGTACTTACTCATTTCCGTCTTATTTATTTTCATTCGTTTTTTTCTTGTCTCCCTATTCACTCCTATATTTTCACATTTTGCCTCAATTAATGCGCCTCTTAATTTTTTTTCTTTTTCTGCCTACCCTTTCCAATATTTGCTACATTTCTCTTTCTTTCTCCCTTCACTTTTTTCATTTTTACTCTCTCTCCTTCGCTAACATTTTTTTCCAGTTTTATCCCTTACTCTCTTATTTTTATTGCATTTTTCGTGTTTTCCTCTCAAAGTCCCTTCCTTCTTCAGTCAGTTTGCTGATTTAATAAGCTAGCTTCCTTTAGCAAGCTTCAGTTAGCAAGAATTCATTTAAAATTAAGTCCTTTCTAAAGTTTTCTTTTATTCACTTAAAGATATTTTTTTTTCATTTTTGTTAACGTAAAAATTAATAATTTTGTAACAAAAGAACCTTAGAAAACTTACCTAACCTTATTATAATAAGCCCAATTTAATTTAGCCTAATTCAACTAAATATATTTTAGATAAGTTTACAATAATTTAATAATAAACAAACACAATGAAATTATTTTTTTCGTTAGGGTCAGAATAATTTTTGCGAAATTATTGCATACAAATTTTCGCTTAACTTATTCGCCAAGAAAAGCGTTGCTATTTATTCCAAAATCGCAAGTTTTACATATTCGGCACGGCATACACACACACACACACATATATATATATATATATATATATATATATATATATATATATATATATATATATATATATATATATATATATATATATATTTTTTTTTTTTTTTTTTCAACAAATCGGCCGTCTCCACAAACAAGCGATACAAGATGCAAAACAACTACATGGGGAGATGAATGATAGCTCTAGGTCTATCGTTGTTGCAATCAACATATCAAGAGTTTACAATGTTGCAACATTGCAAGCTCCTATTCATGTGTTGATTGCAACATGAAAGACCTAGCGCTATCATTCAGCTCCAACCGTAGTTGTTTTGCTATATATATATATATATATATATATATATATATATATATATATATATATATATATATATGGAAAAAACACAGAATGCAATCACTTTAGGACATATATAACGGAAACGTTTCTGTCCTGAAACCAAGGCCCGAGGAACGAAACGCTTCCATTAAACAAGTCCAAGAGTAGCGGATGCCATCAGGTAGTCAGGTAACACTGCAGTGGGACTATTAACCCGTCACTGACTGGAAATGTATGGTGGTACCGACAGTTTGTATACAAAAGCACATACACAAAGTTCAAGACATTTATTTAGGAAACGTTTCGCCTCCAATACAGGATTCATCAGTCGAATTCAGAGATGATACATACTCCTGCAGATTTCAGTCCTGATGGAAGACAGTGGACAAAGTAGAGACGTATTTTTTTAACACACCGGCCGTCTCCCACCGAGGCAGGTGACCCGAGAAAGAAGAAAACAAAGTTTTTCTTCTTTGTACATTTAATAATTTATACAGGAAAAGGGATTTTAGTCGCCTCTTACGACACGCACGGATTACGGAGGAAGGATTCTTCTCCACTTTCCCATGGAGTAGAGAGGTAGTTTGATGCAAACAGTTCTAGACTACCTCTAAACTTCGTTTAGTTTGTCTTCCATTTGTGCTGATGTCTCCAGGAGTGTGTTCGTCTTCTCCGTTCTAGACTGATAAGGCCTGCTGTGCAGGAGAAACGTTTAGCTTTTAAAGACTCCTAGTATTGCACATATCTCTTACCTATCAACTTATTAGGTAACAAGACACAGATGCAACTAATGTGGTATTTTTATTGTTGTGGGAAAGTTTCGCTCTCCAGGAGCTTTGTCAAGCCGTTACAATATGTAGCAAAGCTCCTGGAGAGCGAAACGTTGCCACAATAAAATGTCATTAGTTGCACTTGTGGCCTTTTACCTAACATTATTACCTATCAACTTGTAGTTATTGCATACCATTTTTAATACGAGAATAACAACTTAAGAACAAAGATACATGTAAAGATAAGGTTATTTATAGAGGGAACATTTCCTCATGAGTGGCTTCAGGACTCATGAAGCCACGAGGGGCTTCAGGACTCAAGAAGCCACGAGTGGCTTCAGGGCTCAAGAAGCCACGAGGGGCTTCAGGACTCAAGAAGCCACGAGGGGCTTCAGGACTCAAGAAGCCACGAGGGGCTTCAGGACTTAAGAAGCCACGAGGGGCTTCAGGACTCATGAAGCCACGAGGGGCTTCAGGACTCAAGAAGCCACGAGGGGGTTCAGGACTCAAGAAGCCACGAGGGGCTTCAGGACTCATGAAGCCACGAGGGGCTTCAGGACTCAAGAAGCCTCGAGTAGCAAGAAAAGAATGAATTCAATATAAATGCTACATCATTGGAAAGATTTCTGAAACTGCGAATTAAGTTTGTCACGGAGAGAATAACTGCGCCACGTTATCTAAATTAGGTCTTACTAGCGACCTCTGTTGCTAATATATCTTCATATGAAATCAAGAATGTTGATAATTTCTCTATATACGAAATCTAAATGTTGATAATTTCTCTTCAATATAAATAATGTTGATAATTTATCTTCAATATAAATAATGTTGATAATTTCTCTTCATATGAAATCCAGAAGTCTATTAATCTTAATGCGAATGACGAATAAGACACAAGTACAACACTTGGATATTTTTATTCTCAAGACTTTTCGTCAGTCAATGGGCTTTATCAATTCAATACAGAGGTTATCTGAGAGTGTTGAAAATGGAGACAGTAGAAGACGAGGTAATCAGTCTCTCTGCCTAGACGAAGGTTTCCGACACCGTAGTCTTGATGAATCTGAAGCCTAGGTGGGGACTGATTACCTTGTCTTCTACTGTCTGCAGTTTCAACAACTTCAAATAACTTCTGCACTGAATTGATGAAGCCACTGGCAGGCGAAACGTTTTTTATAATAAAGATATCCAGGTGTTGCTCATGTGTCTTATTCATCATCATTCATCGCTACTTTATTGCGAATGTTTATACACTCTTTCCTTACGTTCAGATGTCTGCTAACTACAACCCCGAAGTCTTTTTCGAATCCAGTTCAATTAAACGCTATAAGTTCCTATTTGCCGCAAATCTTTTCTTTCCGCAAGTTTAGTCATTCCCATTTATCGACAGTGACCTGCATCTCGTCCTTATCAATCATTCCGAAGCTCCCTGGTGTACCAGTCAGAAATTAGTTTTCTGAACAATTTTTTTTTTTTTGCAGTGTCGTCGATCGTAGTTATTTATTTATTTATTCTCTCGTCTAGGATGATTTCGAACGACTGACCTCCCAGCACCGACCCAAGTGGAACGCTGCTTGTGACTGGTTGCCCTTCTGGTTTCTTCCATTTTACGTAAACTCTGCTATTTATCGATCGGATATGCTTAATTTCAAGAAATATAGAAACATTTTTGTCATGTAAAACCATGTGGTGCCACTTTTTATTTTTGTATCAGTCTGTTACGTTGTGCGTCATCAAAGATCTTGCTAAAGCCCAGATAAAGCCTATCGAACTCTCCATCATTGACCAAAACCTAAGACACAGTAAGATGGTTATGGCATTATAGTTAGATGTTTTCTCCACCACAGACTGTCAATCAGTACAAAAACAAGAAGCATGAGAGAATAAAAGGATGACAATATTGGTACTAGATTTAAGAGAAGAAAAGGCAAGTTGATAGTGTCGAGAGAATATTATTGTGACTAGATAGAGAGTCGCTCTATACTTCACGGATCTCTCCTGATGAAGCCCCTAGTAGACGACACGTCTTCTAAATCTAGGTCATAACCCGCGTAATATTGCTTAGTTTCTTCAAATACTACCTTAGTTTATAATAACAAAAATTACATTTTGGGTGGCAAGAACAACCCTTTGTGAATCGGTGTTGAGACTCGTTGATCAAAATCTGGATTATAATTGAGTTTTAATTTGTCTACGTGTTAGATAATCATGTCGTTGAGGATTGTGATTGTTGTTTATCTTGATTTTTTCGCATGTCCTTTAATCATTCTAATTTGTAGAATTTCATTTTTATTTTCCAGCATGGGAACAGACAGGAACAAAATGTACAAAATGCAACATATTTCTCTCACATTATCAATGATTTAATTATATTTAAATTACCTTGGCTTTTTCCTGAAATACTCACATAGAAAAAAAACTTTGGAATTAGGCTTATTAATTACAGTTTTAATTTAATTTGCTTGTTTTGTTTATCCTACTCCTTTATTATCGCTTCCGTTAGGATTTGTTTCCTAAAGACACCTACTGTCCTTGTTCACCTATCAGTAAAATAGGTACCTGGGTTCTGCATAACAATGGGCTTTCTATAAGGCATGTCAGCTAGGGCTGAATACGTTGTACATGTAGAAATAAAGGTTATTATTATTATTATTATATTGGAACATTCTCTCCATTATTGATGGGCCTGTCAATACCTATCCTCTTAACTATAAAATATTTTGGTCTTTTTTATTGATTAAGGTGTCGATTTAGTCTCATTATTTTCTTGTTCTGATTTCCCCTGCGAGGAATATATTCAGTTTTGGCTAACTTTACAAAGTTTTTTTTTTTTTAAATTCAGTCCAGGCTGTCTACTACACGAGTTAGACAAGTTTCCATCACAAAATCTCTAGATAGGTTGCTTCAGCTAACAGTAATTATTTGATTTGTTTTAATCCCCTGTAGTCTGCTGAGCAAAAATCTGGATCATTTGCTGTGATATCAAAATTTATTGAATCAAAATGATTTGTGATCACTCTTCCATGATTTACCATCGTGGTAGAGTATGTGGCGAGAGTATGTTTATGGGAATTCCATATTTGTCAGAACCAAATCACACAGGTTCTTCCTTCTAGTTAGGTGAATCAGAGAAAAAGGTTTTTAAAAGCAGTTCTGAGTCACTTCTAAGAAGAACTAGAACTTTATGGCTCCAACATTGCACGCCAATCAATTTGGTTGAAATTAAAAATGTTCACCATGCCTACAGTTTCGTTTTTAGAAGTCTGTTCTATTCCAGAAGTATCCCATGGTGACAAGGGGTATTTACAATGTAAGTTTAAACCCATTTTAGGGATTACAATATTACTGATTAGTGGTACACATGTGGAGCTCTGTACCAATGAACCTCGTGTTTTCGTTAGCCTTTAACCCTAACGAATCAACCAATAAACGGTATCATTCTAATCTTAGAGACCGCTGTATAGCAAGTTAACGAATGACCTTTCACGTACGTTAGAAAACTATTACCAAACAATTATGTCTGTTATTTCTTCCTTTACGTCTCGCTTGACAAAGTCGTTCAAGTTTCCCTGACCACAACGCTACCGCACCTTCTTTTCTATACTTTCCACTTGATATCTGTCATTTTTAAAGGGACGGAAGGCCTCTGTCCAATGTGCCGCTTCATTATGTGGTCCATATCAGGAGTTACTTATTTTTTTTCCTGATGGATCTTACCTAACCTAACCTTTCCTGCTCAGTCTATCAAATTAATATTTCCTGTATGTGGACATTTACCACCATTTCTCCCAAAATAAAGAGCAATAAATGGCAATACTGTGTCTGGAACAATTTACCATTAATTCACAATTAGGAGATTTTTAGACGTGATTTTATAAAGGTTTAGAACAGACCGAAACGTCTGCTGAAGTTTCCTCTTTTAACTGGAAATTAAACCATCCTTAACCTTCCTGCCTCTCGTCGTTACTGGGACCTGGGTGTTTTCCCATCGTTACTGGGACCTGGGTGTTTTCCCATCGTTATAGGGACATGGGGAGTTTCCACGTCCACTTTCTTGGACGCACACATCTTCATTTCTGCCAAAATTTACTAATTTATTCTTATTTTTTCCTTTCCCATTTGTCTACTTCAATCCCAACATTCCTTCAGTACCACTCCTTCTCTCTCCCTCTATCCTCCCTTACCAACTCACTGTCAATTCCTCCCTTACCAACTCACTGTCAATTCCTCCCTTACCAACACTCCCTTAATTATGTTCAGTGGAAACAAATTCCATTTGCTAAGATATTGGAAAATGAGGAGCTCAAAAGGGGAGCAGTACAAAACATGTAAGGGTCACCCAGTAAAACGAATAAAACATGTATAAAGTCCTAGTTACAACTAAAGAGCGCAATAAAGCAAATGCTGTAAATGCCCGGAAAATGATAGGGTGGATAATGAGAACTTTCAAAACGGGAAAAATATTGCTAATAATAACATTATTCAAATCATAGTGTGCTCTCTTCTTACGAGTACCGCTGAGTGTTGACAGCCCTGTTCAAGGGTTAGACAGCACAGCTGGAAAAAATACAGAGAGCGTTTACTACCCACATAGAGCCACTAAAGCATTTAATCTACTGGGAACGCCTCAAAGAACTGAAAATGTTCTCTCTGTAGAGAAGACGATAGACATAAGAATGGAGGAACACTGCAGAAGGTCTACTGGCCCATACAAGGCATATCCTTATCAAAACCACCACCACCCAACGCTACCCAAGACTTTACTCCCGTACCCACGACACCAATCATACACATGAAAGATATTGGAGGGCCTATTCTCAAATCTACTCACTACCATAACAACTCAATGGAGTCAAGGCTATGGGAGGAAGTCTACAATAAAACTAGTGAAAAGTAGGGGAGCCATAAGCACATTACGGAAATTCTACATCAATATCTGTGGACTTAAAGTTTTCAATCTGTCACCAGCAGATAGAAATATTGCTGTAATAAGTATAGAAAAACTTCTAGAGGAAGCTAGATCACTACCTCCGCGGTGTGCTTGATCAACCAGGCTGTGCCGAATGCGTGGCCCAGTGGGCCTCCAGCAGGAACATCCTGATCGACTAGGTAATCAACAGGACTGAAGGAGTCATTCGTGGTGAAACGTTTCATTTAATAAATGTCCTGACCATTTCTCAGTTAACAGGTAGGCCTGGCCTGGCCCTGGCCTGGTCCTGGTCTGGCCCTGGGCTGGACCCCAGGAGTATGAAAACTCTCGGAACTGGTCACAGGTAATTTTTTTCTATCATAGCGCAACACCTCGCTATCTTAGCAAATTGCCTCGCAATCCTGAAATAATGTTTAGCTAACTTTACGCATCACTTAGCAAAACTTTCACGATACTCTACAAACTTGGCTCGCTAATTAGCTCAATATTACCTCTATAAATAACTCAAAGGGAATCTCCAATGTTTTAGCTAATTCCTCTTATACATTAAATTTGTAAATCCTGAATTACATTATTCACCGGAATTTGCTAATTATTTCTTGCGATGAATAGCCCATTCGGGTTTACTGCTAAATCTGATGAGAACTAACGCAAGCGCAGTGATTACCAATTATCCCCGTATTCAATTAACTCCTTTGAAGGGGAAGATGCTGATGATCCAAGGAATTGGAGTTATCTTTCCCTTCCTAGGATCAAGCCTGATTACCTCCGAATCACCAGTCGCTAAATGACCCCTACAGGTTTAGGCCAAGACTGGTGCACACAGAAGCTTTTACCTAGTGCACATGACTGGTGCACACACACATGAACGTGTACTGGTATCCTGACAGTTCGAAAACACTTTTCGCTCACAGTAGGTAAAGTGTAAAGTAGGTAAAGTGTAAAGTGCAGCCTAATTACCACCTTTCAGCTTTCACTAGAGTCTTCCCACTTTCTTGACAGCTCTTATAATTTCGACCTGCTCTTTGAGCGGCCCGCGGGGGCGATGATACCCGGAGCCATTACCATTTCTCAGATCAAAGTTACTGACTTCTTGTTCTATGCCTTGCCTACACAGCACTTTTTTTTTTACTAAATTCGTGGGGAAGCGTTAAGCCCGTAGGGGGGTTATATAACACTTGGGAATTTGTGAGTGGAGACACTGCAAGCCTACTGCAGTGTTCCTCCTTTCTTATGTAAATACATGAATGGGTGTGAGTTGGACTTTACCAGCTTGGGCCAGTAGGCCTGCTGCAGTGCTCCTTCTTTCACATGTTCTCATGTAATTCAATTTTCATAACACTGGTTTACAAACATTGGGCAATTTTGGGCTTCGGGTACAGAGATAACTTTGTGGTTTCTGAGGTACACTTGGTTAGGTTAGGTAAGATTCGTCAGGAAATAGGACAATTTCTTCCTGACGAGGGTCTTAGCCATATGATGACCAGCCACTGGAGTTTTTGGTCATATGACCGAGCCCTTCCGCTTGAAAAACTAAGATTATCGTTAATCTATTTAATAACGAATGTGACCATGATAATGATCAACTGGCCGCATTGTGGCTATAGGAAACTATATAAATAATACACAAATAACCCGCACATAGAAGAGAGAAGCTTATGGCGACGTTTCGGTCTGACTTGTAAATAGCCCAAGTCGGACCGACACGTCGTCATGAGCGTCTATTTCCCATGTGTGGGTTATTTGTGTATGGCTCCGGTCACGATGTTGTGCCTTTTTCTTTCTGTATAAATGGTTTAAACATTATCCATAGTGGGTCTGAATCAAGAGTCTTTCTCCTATGCAGTTTATTTGCGTTCCTCCCTTCTCAGGTCAAAGATATCAGCAGCCAGTCTGAGTCCACATCTTATTAGATAGAGCCAGTTTGCAATTTTAAGCACCATTTTCGTATTCAGTGATCTATAATGAGTAAAGAACGACTGGTTTTATTTCGAAACATTTTTGTTTTTAGACCAGTGTAATTTAGCGTTGTTTCCTCCAGAAAGTTCACGTCAATATTTCAGTTTGTCGAAGTTTGCAACTTGATTTCATTTCTTTCGCTACCTTCCATCATTTGGTTCCTACCATCAGCAATATCGAATTGTTAAATTCCTCTTGCACGTCTCTCGTCAGTATGAGACTCACTCTTTCCCAGGATAGTCTGGAGACCATGTCTCCCAGAGGACACACGCGTGGCAGTGAAAGTTTGTCATGAGACATTCTAACAGAATGAAAACAAATACTGAGATTTATTATTCTGTAGATTTGAAACTGTTGATTAGTTCTTTAATTAAATGTATGTATTCACACAAATATATATATATATATATATATATATATATATATATATATATATATATATATATATATATATATTGCCAAATAGGTAAAACTGGTCAATTAGCAAGAACTCATTTAAAATTAAGTCCTTTCTAAAAATTTCTTATATATTTAAAGATAATTTTTTTCATTTATAATATAAAAATTAATGATTTTGTACCAGAAGAACCTTAGGAAAATTACCTAACCTTATTATAACAAACGCAATTTAATTTAGCATAATCCAACTAAATATATTTCATATAAATTTACAATAATTTAATAATAAACAAACACAATGAGATATATTTTTTCGTTAGATTCAGAATGATTTTTGTGAAATTTTTGCACACAAATTTTCGCTTGCCCTATTCGGCAAGAAGTGCGTTGCTATTTAAGCCAAAATCGCAAGTTTTACTTATTCGGCACTACATATAAACAGTCATACATTATATATATATATATCACATGCAATGGATATCGCAACAAGCATAATGGATGTGCAGCAAAGCCGCTTTCCCACCAATCCCGTGTCTTTGTTTTATATATGTATATACATCTGTTTATATTTGTATCTATTTGTTTATACTTTCCTATTTCTACCTCCCTAACTCAAACTCTACGCCATTTTATATCAGGCAAACTCCTCCGATATTACACACTATGTTTATAATAGCAAATATAAACCCCGTAGAGCGTTAAAAATCAGGGTCAGTATGAGGTGGAAAATTAATCCGCATCACCCCGCTATTTCTCGCTGATTGACAAGCAAATTATATTTGAAATTTACAAGGCAATTTGGAAATAATTGGAAATACCAGCACGCGCCCTCAGTCTGGTTAAGGAAATCTTTCTGTCAACACAGAAAACATTGACTTATAAGGCTAAACCCCGATACGTCTTCCTCTAATTAATGGACACGGTGAAACTCTTTTGTAACAGACGCTGTGGCGAGCGAGACAACGACGCTCAGCGAGACAACGACGCTCAGCGAGACAACGACGCTCAGCGAGCACATTACGAACATGACAATTAAGATAACTAGCAAGAGGGAAGGTCGGACTGCCAGAATCTCGTGTTTGTCTCTTGAATGTCGATCGGAGGAAAATTGAGCTTCCACAACTCCTTGCAGTGAATAGCCCAAAAGGATTTAGCTCTTTTTAAAAATAAAGACTAGCGAACAAATTAAGTGAGGGAGAGAAATTCCATTATCCCAGATTTCTTCGTCCAGGCGAAATATCATGGTTTAGATTTTTTTTTTTTAATTTTGCCCCGAAGGGTGAGTTTATTTGGCAACGCCTCTCATCTGTAAAGGACATGCCGAAATGGAAGCTGTACATTTCTGCCCATGTAGTTGATACACCGAAGGCGATATCAACTCCATCTTTGGCTGTCTAAACATCCTGGTCTTTCTGAGGCAAACTAGCGGAAGATCGTAGTCTGGTTTTCGTGTGATGTTGACGGGAGATGGTAGTCACTATGCTATCAAGAGACCCTTTAGCAGTCAGTACCTACAACGTACTGAAACACACTGTTCTATTGGCTGTACTTACCAAAATTCTCATCAAAAATTAATGATAATTTAACAAACCTATATAATATCTGTAGAGAAATTAGAGGAATATGTAAAGAACGCCAGCGGTTTTAATGTTATAAGTAACGTACTTATATGCCAGTAGCCACAGCCTGTGTTTTATTCTAACTTGTGTATGAGGAATTTCCTGTTTTTATAAGTGAGTAAGTCTAAGCAAGGCTTGAGCATCGCCATGCACCTATCTAAAAGCTATTGGTCTCGTGCTCAGAGTATAGAGGGACATGCATGTATCACCGACCTATTAAACTATATTAATTGCAATGTCATTTTATGTGTGCTCTTTCTTTTTCTCCTTATTAACAAAAATGCGTTAAATCCGTATTTACTTTACATTGTACCAGTATACTATTTCTCTGGGGCCTCAGCCCCAGTTTACAGTACTGTCAGCCGATGATTTAGTTATAACCCCAACACCTCGCTTAAAGCCCCCGTACAGTCATATGTCAAGACACCTTATTCAGACGTGTATATATATATGTATGCATATTGTTACGAGTAAGTTTTTTTTGTAAAACTAGTAGATTATTCCAAGGAGTTCTGGAAGGAATCTCCCTAAGTAATTAACCTGTAATTAAGATCACCTCTTTCTTGTAACAAGAGATTGGAACAATTTCTGGTCTAGTTAAGCTTTTAGAAAATCAGAATAGTGATAAAGGTTTAATTATAAAATTAACGATCTTTAATGTTAAAGTATTTAAGACACAATACTTTCTTCTGTTATTAATTTATATTCAAGAGTACTCAAGGTACCCTATTACTGAAGGTACAAGATTTACCATTGTCTGCGTAAATATCTTACTTTAAGGTAACTCTTAAAGTCATGAATTTACATAGAAGTTATAAATACATGGTAATTTCAATGAAAGTAACATATCCATATAAGGACGGATATTACGATATAGTCAGAGATCCTAATTCCCAAACTCTACGAGTTTACATAACACTAAAACTTCTATGACAATCATTGAAACGAAAGTAGTGACCATAACTATGGGCCTCTCTATAGAATACCAAATCTAGGCTCAACACCGATTATTACAACCTACGTATTAGCGTAGTTGTACTCAAAATTAAGATCAATGTTCTATAGTTAAGGATATAGACACACTTAGAATGTCTGAAAGACTTACACCTTAAGAGACAGCACAAATGACCAAGTCATTTAATAACTCTGTTTTTCCACCAATACACAGAGTAAACCAGGAGTCATCAACGACACCGTTTCTTAAAGAAACTTGAAACTTTACCAGACAACCAGAGGAGAGAGATATATGTTTACTGTGCTCAGGGCTGGACAAGACTCTCTAAATCCAAGTCCACTAACATAACATCAGGTCGGATCACGTGACTCAGCCAGCAGTGAGTTAGACCCTAAACCAACTAACAGTAGTTGGCATGATTGTTTCCCACCGTCAGTACTTTGCTCTCTCCATTTAACAAAAGAAACACATCCTACGTATTTACACAGCTAATAATAATAATAACAATAATAATAATAAAGATAATGATGATAACTGATGAGACATAATAATATATTGCCAAACAGCTTCATTTTAGCTATTAATGAAGATATTCGCGATATAATATTAAGTGAGAGTTACATTACACTCTTACAATATTTCAATACAACATTGGGTACCATACACGGGGCGCAACACATACATATGTATGCACACATATATAGAGTTGTCAGGAAGTGGAATAGCCTAGAAAGTGATGTAGTGGAGGCAGGAACCATACATAGTTTTAAGACGAGGTTTGATAAAACTCATGGAGTTGGGAGAGGACCTAGAAACAATCAGAGAAGAAGCGGGGCCAGGAGCTATGAATCGACCCCTGGAACCACAAATAGGTGAGTACACACACACACACACACACACACACACACACACACACACATATATATATATATATATATATATATATATATATATATATATATATATATATATATATATAGAGGGGTGGTAGGAGAAGAAAATATTCAAACAGCTCGGGGAGAACCTCGAGTTTTCCTGAGGTACGTTTATTGTCTTCTCTGAGGATGAGGGTCCCCAATAAAGTTCAAGAGGTGGTACCTCCCTATATATTTATTAGTATATATATATATATATATATATTGATCAAAGGCAGGATATATTTCGGCCTAACACTGGGTCCGCTGAAGAGGGCCTCAGCGAGATGCTCAAATATGAGGCTCTATCTGATGAGGGCTCCGACACCACCCCTATGGTCTGGTGCTGGATCAACCCTTTTATCTTATTTTAACTGCTGCCTTTGAATATAATAATAATAGTAATAATAATAATAGTTAATAATAATTAATAATTAATCATTATTAATAATAATTAATAATAATAATAATACATTTGCTGTTTTTATTTACATTTGTCACAGTTCATTCACACTTTTCTTTGAAACATCGGCCGAAAATTACTTATTATTTTGGCATATATTACAATGCAACATGTGCGAATATGCTTCTTGCATGTCCATCCCCTCAACATTACTGAGGTGCGATGTTGCACATTGCTGCTCGCACCGTAATGCGCACACAGGTACAGAAGTTAACCCCAGATTTCTATCCCTCTTCAGGACTGTTCATAGGAGGTACAGCCTCCAACATCTATAACTTCTCCCATTGCGTGGGTCTGGGGGTATAAGTATTCTCGCGTCTAGCCACCGTGGGCAGGGGGTGCTAGTGGACCTCCACTTGCTTCTACCCACCCATAGCAAGACGGTGGTGGAGCCCACCGGAGACTACCCACCTTGGGCAGGAGTACTGGTGTTGGATTCCACTCGCAACTGCCCACCTTGGGCTGAAGTGTACTGGGAATCATACTGGCATCTACCCATCCTGGGCAGGAGCGGTGCTGGTAGACCCACTCGCATCTACCTAACCTGGGCAATATTGCTGATGGGCCCACGCGCATCTACCCACCCTGGGCAATATTGCTGGTGGATCCACTCGTATCTACCCACCCTGGAATTTCGTGAGTGGCCAGAGGATTGTTTACAAGTGGCAGCAACTACCCCCACACACACCTCGCAGACCTCCACATCAGCAGCTCAAGAGCTGTATTTCACGAGAATCCCCGACGCTAACACTGATCTAGAGGAGCGGGCGTTGCTGCACACTGAATCCTTTACTCTTCGATAATCGCCGTAAATCACCTTAGCAGAGGAAGGAGGAAGTCTCAGTCATGATATATAACGTAGGGATCGCGCCAGCGTCAGTGAGGCTCCTCCTCTGAAAGTGGTTCGGGTCCAGTGTGATTATCTGTTCCACCTTCAGCGCCATGTCGTTCTCTTTCAGATTTACAGCGCTTTCGATTCGCTGTGGTCGGGCGCGACATGCATTACGGAGGTATAAATGGACACAGAAGTACGTCAGGGCTGTGTGGTCTCCTGCTGCCCCAGGTCACTCAAGAACCTTGGTATTCTATCAGGCACTAGTGCCATTGGAGCGTGGCGAGGCCTGGCGTACCATAAAGGCTGTCCGACAGTACCGTATTGCGTCAGAATAGTAATGGCTCATTCGCGTCCTGTGTACCATAAGTACAAGGCCATCATGGTGCCATGAAAACTATACAAGTGACATTCGAGACCTAATGGAGGCGCTGCTGCTCCGCCGTGGACGACGCCATAAAGGCATCGCAAATGGCAAATCAAATATTACAAAACTGCACTGGGTGTTCCATAAATACTTTGGCCATAATCGTAAAATACAGCACTAATACCAAATGAAGTATGGTACAATTGCCTCTGGCGTATCACGATCGTAAGGGCAGAGTGGCACCATAAAAAAAGAGAAGCTAAGAAGCTAAGTTCGGTGAAGATGCGCCACATGATTCAGGTGCGAGTGCAGGTAATGTGTCAGACATGATGGTCCGTGTCATACCGCCACGTCAATTTACTTCGCTGAAGTTGTCGTGGTTCCAGAATATTGCATTTTTTAATTTGTTTTTGTATTTCACGAAGTGCTAAATCCCTGTGGGTCATTCAGCGAAAGGAATGGTGGAGGCTTGAGCTTCCGTTTACTAATCGGGGCCCGAACCGTAAACAGTCAGAAGAAAGACGCAATAAAATGAGGAACAAAAGAAGAATGTCCTCAGCTCGTTCCTCACCAAGAGTACATTTTACTTTGCTGAGATAACAGCCGCTGTAGCGACAAGAACTGTACCTCAATATACTTACTAAGCATCGAATAGAATATATGGTATACTACGCTAGATACACCTATGTCCGGCTTGAGACCAGAATTGCCTTGATGAACCAGCCTACTGCTGCTCACGACCCGCAGGCCAACATATCCATCACAACCTGGCTGATCTGGCACATTCTGCAGAAACTTGTTCAGTGTCCTCTTAAAGACGTATGCCTTTGTATCAGCATTATACCTTATAACTGCTGTTAAAGCGTTGAAGAGTCTTGGACCACGCTTGTTGACACTCTGCTCTTTATCCCTCCTTCCGTATATTTCACTCCAATAAAGTATTTCACCAGTGTGTAGTGTTTACGGACGTCGAGTATTTTCCGAATATCAATCATCCGACATCTTTTTTCTTCACTCCAAAGAGTACAATCAGAGTTCTCTGAGACACTCCCAGTAATTTACATTTTCTTCATTAATTTAGTGCGCAGTGAGCGATATCTACTTATTTTCCAGGTTGAATATTTCTCTGTTTTCAAAAGAGCTGTGAACACACAACTATATTATAGATGCAACCACAAGGGAGAAGAAAAAATTTGACTTTAACTCTCCTCTTTTAAGAGTTCTCATTATATAAATTTTGAGTATAATTTTCTTGCCGTTGATATAATTGTTTAATTACATTTTCTAAATAACAGTTCACTTGACATTAGTACTTATTTATTTGTTTCAACTTTTCTACTTCTTATGTGAAAAGGTCATCCGTTCATTTCGTATTTTTTGTTCTTTCTGAGTTTCACGGTCTCCAATTATTTTCGGTCCACTTCGGATCGAAACGTCGTTAAAGACAATGTTTTGTGTTATCCACCGAGAAACGTCTTATCCATCTCTATCTTTTTTTGTCATAACAGTAACGTGCCGTTAGCTTAATTTTTTCTACAATTTTTTCACTTTGGTTTTCTTTCGATTCGTCTGTGATTTTCTGGTAGTGATCTAGTAACTGTGGGGAGCACAACTTTCCTCTTTAAAAGTCCCTGTTCACCTAGCAGTAAGTAGGTACCTGGGTGTTAGCCGACTGGTATGGGTCGTATCCTGGGGACAAAATTAATTTGCCCGAAATGCTCTGCATAACCAGGGGCTTTCTATATAGTATGTCATTGGTGTCAGCTGTGGTCTGTATAAGTTGTATCTTGTACTTGTAGAAATAATTATTATTATTATTATTATTATTATTATTATTATTATTATTATTATCATTATTATTATTATTATTATTATCCTCATCCTCATCCTCATCACCATCGGTAAACGCTAAACCTGTTAGGGTCAAACATACAGCGTCTGGGGGGGGAGGAAACGGGAGGCAATCATTTTCTATTCAAGGAAATGGACGGTTACTCCACTTCGTTGGATCAAGAGCCCCTGAAATCTTTCTTGTCCGAGTCTAAACTTCCTCCCTCCAGAGTACTATTAGAAACCATGCTCTTTGTGAAGAGTACATTTTGCTTTTTTTTTTTCAAGACTTTGGCGTTCAGAGAGTTGAACCCCGGGGTTGAGTTCACACTCTAACATGCTATTTTTTTTTTCCGAAGTTTATAGAATATGTATAATACTATTTTCCTTTTTTCTATGAAATTTGAAGAGTGAAATTGAATCGTAAAAAAAATATGGTCTGTTTTGATAGTTTGGAGTGTTAAAATACGATTTCTTATTAATGTTTTCATAAGGAAATGGGAAAAAAATCAGGTTCGATTGAAGGAAAATGAAGGAAGTAGGTAGCCTTTCACTGGCCTCGAGTCTCCTCTCTCGAGGGACTAAATTGTTTTTTCATAATTTCTCTTCACTCTTCTTCGTCTCATTACTCTGGGGGACCAGTGTTGTCAGAAATTTTTATTTAGATTTTGTTCTGTGGAAATATAATTGTATATACGACTTCCTGCAAGGTTTTAATAGTGTATGTGACGCACTGGGAGAATCTGATACTGTATTCTGCGTACCAGGAGAGTCTAATGATTTTTATCTACGTACTAGGAGATTCTAACGATGTATTTTGCGTAGTAGGAGAATCAAATCATGTATTATGCGTACTAGGAGAATCTATGGCGAGTTCTGCGTACTAGTCGGTAATAGTGAATATAGCGCACATAAAATATGTTTACCATGATACATTAAAAATAGTGGCTAGGATATATTAAACATGAAGGCGAGGATATGTTGAATATGATGGCGAGGATATGTTGAATATGATGACGAGGATATGTTGAATATGGTGACTAGGATACATTAACAGTGGTTGTAAGGATACATTAATAGTGGCGGCGAGGATACATTTCACACGATGAAGATACATTAAATATGGCGTAGAGGATACATACAACAGCGGCAAGAGAATGGTGAATCTCTTTATTTATAAAGAAGTACATAATTCCACTAACACGAGCACTCAATATTCTTTGGAGAGAGATCTTATGCTTAGGGGAGTTCCAGAAGCCTTAAAAAATAGAGTCGAGACATAGTTCCTTTGCACAGAGGAGGCTGTAGAGCGCTGGGAAAACATTACAGACCAGTAATACTAATATCACACGTCATAAATTTCTTTGAAAAGGTGATGAGACGCCAAATTGCACATTTTATGGGACATCATGAAGACCTTCGCAACCTATGTCAACATGGATTTAGAGAGGCAAGATTCTGCCTCTTACAATTGCTAGATCATTATGACACAATTACGGAGGTTTTGGAAGAAGCACAAAATACAGATGTGGTCTACACGGACTTCTCCAAGGCAGTTTACCAATGCGATCAACGAGTGGTGGCCCATAAAATGAGGTCAACAAGTATAACTGGAAAACTAGGAATAAATCAATATTCTATTTCACAACGAAAAGAACAAACAAAGCCTTAGTAAAGTTAAAAGTTAAGTATCACAAGGAATCTTTTCTGTTTCTCATCGTTTTTGAAGATTTTGATAAAAATACGAGTCACAGTATTGTAGCGTCCATTGCGGACGATACCAAAAACAAGCATGAAATTCGCATCGGTAGATTAACGGAAAAATTGGAAGTAAATATCAACAAAGTCTACCATTGAGTAAGGAAAGAATGAGCTTAAAATGAGCGCCGAGCACAAAACAAAGGAGGACCATCTTGTAAAGAAAAAAAAACATGTAAAGACTTCGGTATAATGATGTGAGATGTCCATCATTTGGAGAATACAACAAAGCAAATACCGCGGAGGCCAGAAAAATGACAGGGTGGATAATGAGACTTGTGAAAACATAAGAAATAATACCAGTGGAGACGCTGTTCAAGTCACTTAAGGTCTCTCATTTAGATTATCGTCCCTGATGACGTTACCGTTCAAGGTAGGAGTGGTATCACAGGTGGTGAAAGACACAGAGAGCGTTTACTGCCTGACGGAACAGAGTAAATAACGCATTTAAACAACTGTACTGGGAATTCCTTAAAGTACTTGGAATGTGCTCTCTGGAGGAAAGAGTGAATCTTGATAATACATATACTTGGGGGACTAGTCCCAAATTAGAAAGTATGAGAGTGAGTAATATTGGCGTGAGTGTACAATACAATCAGGGAAAAGCAGGGGCGCCATGGGCACTGTATCTGCGGTCCAACGCTATTTAATCTACTGCCAGTAGATATCAAAAATATTACCGGAACAAATGTAGAAGCAATCAAGAGGAAACTGTATCCCTACCTCCGCCAAAAACCAAATCAACCAAGTTATGAGCGTCAGCGGGTCGCCATCGGTAACAGCCTAGTTGAACAAGCAAACAACAGAAAAGTCTAACCTCAGGTCGGGCTGGAAGGGTAGAAAAACCCTTGAAAGCGGTAACAGGTATGTCACACAAGGATTCATTCACCGGTGATACTGCATAATACATAGTGTATAAATAAGCTCCCTCGGCAGGTAGCCCCTGACTTAGAAGCTTAAGTCGGGAAGTTGCGTTCTTCACAGCTACTGACGATAATAAGCTTATACGAATAAGGTAGTGATGTGAATATTAAAAATATGCTGTTTATTTTTACTGCCCACGGCCCGTGGTGCCATTGAGGATTTGGTGGTGGTATTTTCTTCGTCGGTAGATAATAGGCTGCTGGGAGTAGGTTGTGGGTTGGTAGGAGTAGATAGTACCGTAGACTGGTAACAGTAGGTAGTGAGTTAGTAGCCAGCAAACATCGAGGGAAGTATTACCGTCCCTTTATACGAGTAAAGAGCGGAAACCGGATAATCATCTTGCACTAAGGATTGCTGACTTTTTGTTTCTGTCTTAGGAACACGTAAGATGGCAGGCAAACCCTCCAAGCCTCTACTTACATTCACCGAGCGTTCATCTTTATTTTCCCGAGTTTCTTGATAATTCAAATTTATTTTACATTTCCTCCCCAATTTAGGAAACCTGTTCTAAAACCGGGCTGCGGGGGCCATGATATCCGAAAGCATTAACATATATAAAGTGGAAAAATGTCTAATGATATGGGTATTAAATGTGCCTCTGACCCCCTCAGTGATGAAAATAAAATATCACATTAAGGGAGATCCCATACACACACACACACACACTATATATATATATATATATATATATATATATATATATAAACACTACAGAGTAGTGTTCTAAAAGACTGTGCTCACGTGGTAGTGGTCTTCTAGGTGAGGTGGAATATTGTTTATCGTTTATGTTAGAGGAAAATTGAAAATGCAACGTTGGTATTGTGTCCGTTATCATTAAGAAACACAGCTTTTAGATTTAGTTGTGAGAGGCGAGTGAGTGAACATACTGCCACACAGACAGTGTATTACAGCCAAAATAGTTTACGTCAACTCAGTCCTCGGCTCTTGCAACATTCTGTTATCACTCCCTTTGCAATCTGCCATTATAAAATTGCAGGAAATATTGCATATTTTGGTAAAATATTGAGAACTTTAGTTGTAGCTTCTGCTAAACGCTAGACTGACACTGCCTGGCAGTCCTCGCCTGTTCGTGGGTATCTATACTGTTGAAACGTTTCGCCCACACAGTATTTTACTGTGTGGGCGAAACGTTTCAACAATTAAGATACCCAACTGTTGCACATATGTCTTAATCATCAACTTGTTATTTTATACCATTTTCAACATCTCCTGTTTGTCAGTTTAACAGAGCTGAGTTTATTCCTACTCAGAGGTCTCAAATAGGAAATGACATACACAAAATACAAGCATAAAATATGTCTGCGCCACCATCACCAGTAACAAGACAAGGCCAAGGATGTTGTGTGTGTGTGTGCGTGTGTGTGTGTGTGCGTGTGTGTGTGTGTGTGTGTGTGTGTGTGTGTGTGTGTGCTCACCTGTTTGTGGTTGCAGGGGTCGAGTCACTGCTACTGGCCTCGCCTCTTCGCTGATCGCTACTAGGTCCATCATTTATCTGCTCCAAGAGCATATCGTATCTATTCTTAAAGCTATGTATGGATTCTGTATCGCTATATCACTCTCCAGACTGTGTGTGTGTGTGTGTGTGTGTGTGTGTGAGGGCAGAAAACGCCAGTGTAGCCAATATAGGAGAAAAATATCCAGGCCGCTACAGTTTCAGAGTCCCAGTATTAAGGTCACAGTGCTAGGGTTACAGTGCTGCCAGGGTCACAGTGCCATTGTGTCGCTATAGTTTGGGACCAGTGTTTACCCTTCTTACTGGTAAGGGAACGAATTTTCCTAGTTTCTCTCTCTCTCTCTCTCTCTCTCTCTCTCTCTCTCTCTCTCTCTCTCTCTCTCTCTCTCGTCCGCCTGTGTCACCACTCTCTTCAAACGTGAAACTTTTTTCGTCTACTGGTGCAAACTTTGTGTTCGAAAAATCGTAACTAAGAGAAAACATTCCAAAGGCTGTAGATGGAGAGAGAGAGAGAGAGAGAGAGAGACTCTGTGGCTATTAATAGCCACGCCCACTTCCTGTCTCCCCACCACCTTCTACGTCTCTCAACAATTTGTTCTTACGGAAAAGAAGAATGGAGAAGACACAGATAGACAGACAGATAGATATAAACATAATCATCAGACGTGCAAACTTTTAGAAATGTGAGTGAGGAAGGAGTAAATGCGAAACAATTAAAAAAAATATTTTCTTTATATATATATATATATATATATATATATATATATATATATATATATATATATATATATATATATATATATATATATATATACATATATATATATATATCAGTAATTTTAAGAAATTTTAAATAAATTTGAACTATTCTTTAATTTATTTAGTAGAATTTGGCAAAACAAAATATTTTACGATGTTACGTTAGGTGAGCTTTTTGAATTGGCATTGGTCAAATATATTTTTTTTACATCAGTGTCAATGAGAAAAATATGTCTATTAATCTGTAAAAAAAAATTGCAAATGTTCAATTGGTGTCACGACACCTGTTTCGACAGGGGGGGCAGGGGGTGGAGGTAGGGGGTGATAGACCTAGATAAAAGTTGAATATGTGAAAGTCATAACTGCGTCAGTTTAACAATAATAATAATGCTAATAATAATGCTACGAATAGTAATATTAGAATGGGATAATAATAATAATAATAATAATAAAATACAGAGAATTCGTAGTTTGGAAATTAGGTGAGGGATTACCAAAACTATTATCCAGAGAGCTGAGGAGGGGTTGTTGAGGTGGTTTGGACATGTAGAGAGGATGGAACAAAATAGAATGACTTCGAGAGTGTATAAATCTGTAGTAGAGGGAAGGCGGGGTAGGGGTCGTCCTAGGAAAGGTTGGAGGAAAGGGGTAAAGGAGACTTTGTGTGCGAGGTGCTTGGACTTCCAGCAAGCTTGCGGGAGCGTGTTAGATAGGAGCGAATGGAGACAAATGGTTTGTAAAATTTAACGTGCTGTTGGAGTGTGAGCAGGGTAATATTTATGAATGGATTCAGGGAAATCGGTAGACCGGACTTGAGTCCTGGAGATGGGAAGTATAGTGTCGGCACTCTGAAGAGGGGTGTTAATGTTGCAGTTTTATAACTGCAGTGTAAGCGCGCCTCTGGCAAGACAGTGATGGAGTGAATGATAGTGAAAGGTTTTCTTTTTCGGACCACACTACCTTGGTGGGAAACGGCTGATGAATTAATAATAAAATTAATAATTATTATAATAATAATGATCAAGTCTTTTCTCCTTATCCTCCACCAGTCAGCTTTAACACAACACCGACAACTGCCACTACCACACCCCTCCACTTCCTCCACTACCACCCACTACCACCCCTACCAATACATCCACTTCCACCCCTACCACCAATACCACTACCTCCACTACCACCCCTACCACAACTACAATCCCACCACTACAACCCCCACCATCACCAACACTACCACCTCTACTAGTACTACCACCACCACTACTACTATCACCATATCCACTACTATCAACACTACTACTACCACCGCCCCCATCAACACCACCACAACCACCACCGCGTGCCACTCAATCACCTACACCCAAAAAACATTACCACCACCACCACTACCACCATCACACCTTGTAATAATGACCGTATATGCTAACGTCTTCACTAATTAGGGGCGTAATTACTAACACCTCTCATATTAAAGGGACAATGTGCTGACATCTTGCGTATTAAGGCACACAATTAGTGAGGCTTTTAGCCGTAACATCAACGATACGCCTAACTCACGACCGGCTGCTAATTAGTTTGCTTTTCTGAGGTTACGCTGGTGTTCCCATCCGTAAATTTATAATGGTGAATGCCTGTTGTTGCTGTTTTGGTCGCTGTTGTTTTGGCTTCCATTGTTTTGGTCGCTGTTGTTTTGGTTTCCATTGTTTTGGTCGCTGTTGTTTTGGCTTCCATTGTTTTGGCAGCTGTTGTTTTGGTTTCCATTGTTTTGGTTGCTGTTGTTTTGGTTTCCATTGTTTTGGTCGCTGTTGTTTTGGTTTCCATTGTTTTGGTCGCTGTTGTTTTGGCTTCCATTGTTTTGGCAGCTGTTGTTTTGGTTTCCATTGTTTTGGTCGCTGTTGTTTTGGTTTCCATTGTTTTGGTCGCTGTTGTTTTAGTTACTGTTTTGGTTATT
Source organism: Cherax destructor (assembly GCA_009830355.1). Classification (NCBI taxonomy): domain Eukaryota; kingdom Metazoa; phylum Arthropoda; class Malacostraca; order Decapoda; family Parastacidae; genus Cherax; species Cherax destructor. The sequence goes on from WNWK01001549.1 coordinate 64,166, forward strand.
GCTTTGGTTGTTGTTGTTGTCACTGTGGAGAGTAGCAGTAGCAGTACGTGTACAGACTCAGGTAACAGACCTCACCAGCCTTTCTTTTCTGCAAAATTCTTTCACCACTTTGTATATTGTTTTATGCTGGTTTTACTATACTCTTTAAACGTATTAATTATTTGTAATGAAATTGTTTCATGCATTTTTTTTGTATTTTATGTTTATTAATTGTAAATTTTTCTTTTATATGCATACATTATATATATATATATATATATGGCAGATGTTGCAGGTGTATGGAATAGGAGGAAGGTTACTGAAAGCAGTGAAGAGTTTTTATGAGGATAGTGAGGCTCAGGTTAGAGTGTGTAGGAGGGAAGGGGACTATTTCCCAGTAAAAGTGGGCCTTAGACAAGGATGTGTGATGTCACCGTGGTTGTTCAATATATTTATAGATGGGGTTGTAAGAGAAGTGAATGCAAGGGTCTTGGCAAAAGGTGTTGGTCTAAAAGATAAAGAAGCAAATACAAAGTGGGAGTTGTCACAGTTGCTTTTTGCTGATGACACTGTGCTTTTGGGAGATTCTGAAGAGAAGCTGCAGAGGTTGGTGGATGAATTTGGTAGGGTGTGTAAAAGAAGAAAATTGAAAGTGAATATAGGAAAGAGTAAGGTGATGAGGATAACAAAAAGAATAGGTGACGAAAGATTGGATATCAGATTGGAGGGAGAGAGTATGGAGGAGGTGAATGTATTCAGATATTTGGGAGTGGACATGTCGGCGGATGGGTCTATGAAGGATGAGGTGAATCATAGAATTGATGAGGGAAAAGGGTGAGTGGAGCACTTCGGAGTCTGTGGAGACAAAGAACCTTGTCCATGGAAGTAAAGAGGGAATGTATGAGAGTATAGTTATACCAACGCTCTTATATGGGTGTGAAGCATGGGTGATGAATGTTGCAGCGAGGAGAAGGCTTGAGGCAGTGGAGATGTCATGTCTGAGGTCAATGTGTGGTGTGAATATAATGCAGAGAATTCGGAGTTTGGAAATTAGGAGGAGGTGCGGGATTACCAAAACGATTGTCCAGAGAGCTGAGGAGGGGTTGTTGAGGTGGTTTGGACATGTAGAGAGAATGGAACGAGACAGAGTGACTTCGAGAGTGTATAAATCTGTAGTGGAGGGAAGGCGGGGTAGGGGTCGGCCTAGGAAAGGTTGGAGGAGGGGTAAAGGAAGTTTTGTGTGCGAGGGCTTGGACTTCCAGCAAGCATGTGTGAGCGTATTTGATAGGAGTGAATGGAGGCATATGGTTTTTAATACTTGACGTGCTGTTGGAGTGTGAGCAAAGTAACATTTATGAAGGGATTCAGGAAACCGGCAGGCCGGACTTGAGTTCTGGAGATGGGAAGTACAGTGCCGGCACTCTGAAGGAGGGGTGTTAATGTTGCAGTTTTATAACTGTAGTGTAAAGCACCCTTCTGGCAAGACAGTGATGGAGTGAATGATGATGAAGTTTCTTTTCGGGCCACCCTGCCTTGGTGGGAATCGGCCGATGTGTTAATAAAAAAAAAAAAAAAATATATATATATATATATATATATATATATATATATATATATATATATATATATATATATATATATATATATATATATATATATATATATATTAACACATCGGCTGTTTCTCACTAAGGTTGGGTGGCCCGAAAAAGAAAAACTTTCACCATCATTCACTCCATCACTATATATTCATATATTCTCATGTTGGTGACCTCAGAGCTTGGTAGAGAGTCTTCACTACACTGCACTTGCTACCAGTACAACTTTAAAAGTGCCTCACCACTTAAAGGAGCGCACCATCGCTACACTTTACCCACTTGTAACGTTATTATCATTGTTGTTGGTCTATACTCGAGTGTTAAATCAGAAGGTCATACAGAGCCTGAGTAAAGATTAAATCAGGTGCGATTAAAAAAAATAAAAGGTTTGTTCCAGTTACTTGGATGAAGAGCCATTTTCATCTGCATTAAAACTCTCCTTTCCCCTCTCTCCCATCCCTCTCCCCTCCCCTCTCATCCTCGAAGATTACAAAGCCCGTGTGATCGCACTTCATATCTCACACAACGCTAAATCCGTATGGGTCGTTGAACGCCAATGGGTGGTGGAGGTTCGATCCTCTCTCCACTAATCGCGAAAAAGAAAATGCAGGCTGGCAGGCGGGGTTACAAGGAGGCTGTGGTAATCACTCACCTTTACAAGCCTTATCTCCTGACGTGCACCGTCGGGGATTATATTAACTTCACTCGTAAGCGGTCTTATTTGTCCGTATTTATAATGTGATTTCGTCGAGGCATCTGCATATATGTTACCGGTCACGGGAGATTAATTTAGGCGTTGCTGGATATTAATTAAAATGTACTTATTAGATTTATTATGGAGGATGTGTTAAGTTTGACTAAGCAACGTGCTGTTTGGATTATTATGTTTGAGTGTGTGTGTGTGTGTACTCACCTAGTTGTACTCACTAGTTGTGATTGAAGGGGTCGAGTCACAGCTCCTGGCCCCGCCTCTTCTCTGGCCGCTACTAGGTCACTCTTCCCGATCCATGAGCTTTATCATACCTCTTCTTAAAGCTATGTATGGATCCTGCCTCCACTACATCACTTGCCCGACTATTCCACTTCCTGACAACTCTGTGACTGAAGAAATACTTCCTAACATCCCTGTGATTCATCTGAGTCTTCAACTTCCAACTGTGACCCCTTGTTGCTGTGTCTCATCTCTGGAACATCCTGTCTCTGTCCACCTTGTCGATTCCTCTCAGTATTTTGTATGTCGTTATCATATCCCCCCTATCTTTCCTGTCCTCCAGTGTTGTCAGCTCGTAGGACATACCCCCTAGGTCGAGGACCAGTCTAATTGCAAATCTTTGCACTTTCTCTAGTTTCCTTACGTGCTTGGCTAGGTGTGGGTTCCAAACTGGTGCTGCATACTCCAATATGGGCCTAACGTACACAGTGTACAGGGTCCTGAACGATTCCTTATTAAAATGTTGGAATACTGTTTGTGTGTGTACTCACCTATGTGGGGTTGTAGGGGCCGATTCACAGCTCCTGGCCCCACCTCTTCGCTGGTCGCTACTAAGTCCACTCTCTCCCTGTGTTAGTTACCATGTGTTTATGTGTGTAAGTGTGAATAGAGTTTACCATCTAAACCTCCTCATCAGCTCTCACCACATATGTACAACCTTTACAGTGTCAACGTTCTTCGTAATATTTTTTTTTTATCTATGACCTCTTGCTCTGATCCTCTTGTAAAACAGTCTGTCCTTTTAACCTCCCAACATTGCCCATAAGGATCTCGTACGTCAGGATCATGTCTCCCCTCTCCCATCGTTCTCTCAATAGCGCGAGAGTTAGCTTTTCAGCCTATCCACGTCGCTCACGTTCCTTTCCCTACTGGAAAAACTCTTGCGGCAAATCTTTGAACTTTCTTGAGCTTCTTTGTATGCTTGACTAGATGCGAGCTACAGTCCGGGGCTGCATAATCGAGGAGTGGTCTGACATTAGTGTTGTACCGCGGCTTGAGTGCCTCACTGTTTGCTTTCCTGAAGTTAGTTCTTGCATTTGCCAGACCTGAAGATGCCGGTGAGGTTATCCTGTTTGCTAGAGCCTCTGTAGAGAGGCTTGGTGTGTGTGGGGGTTGTTTGTGTGTATGTGTGGGTGTCTGAGAGAGAGAGAGAGAGAGAGAGAGAGAGAGAGAGAGAGAGAGAGAGAGAGAGAGAGAGAGAGAGAGAGAGAGAGAGAGAGAGAGAGAGAGAGAGAGAGAGAAACAAGATAGTCTGCCTGAAGGGATGGTTTCAGAGAAGTATGGTGGAGATGTTGCTCTCGTGGATAGACTTCATTTTATCACGCTTTCCATTTTGTAGCTGTGCCAAAATTTTTGCTCTCTACCTTTGAATGTTTTTCATGTTTAAATCACACACAGAATATAGTTTGAGCGCTGGCAGCGTATTGGAGTGTTCTCAGGCGATCCAAGGAATGAGGGCGTTTTGAGAAGATTCTTCAAGTAATTTCTGCGGATTAATAAAAATTATAGGATTGTCTATTTGAGATCAAAAGAAAATCATACAACAGTTCTTTTTTAAAACCCTCTAATTATTTGTTGTTTCAATTATTTTCCTTATTTTTTTTTGTAATTGCTGCCAAGAAATGTTGCAAATCGAATTAACTAAATGTTTTGGCGATTGGGTGAAGTCGCTAAGACATTGGTGTCCGTCGACATAAATGCTGACCAGTTCATACTGTTTTAATGTCGTTGGCGTAAAAGTCTTTACTAATAACGCACATAACTAATTCTTAGAGAATTTTACGCATGAAATCTGTCTCTGAGATCATCATTTTTTACGATTGTTGTTCTCGCGTTCAGATCGATGTTTTGAACCCTATGTTATGTTTTCAACACTTCTCAACGTTCAGATCAATGTTTTCAGCGTTAGTCATCGTTCAGATCAGTGTTCTTAACGTTACTCATCGTTCAGATCAATGTTTTTAACGTTACTCATCGTTCAGATCAATGTTTTTTAACGTTACTCATCGTTCAGATCAATGCGCATCATCGTCAAGATCGATACTTCAAACACTTATCAATGTTCAGATCACTGTGTTAAACGCTACCCAGTATTCAGATCGACGTTTTCAGCGCTATTCAACATTCAGATCAATATATTTGACGCTTCCCATTGTCAAAATCGACGTTTTGACCACTACTCACCGTTCTGATAAGTGTTTTCAATTCTACTCAACGTTCAGATTGAACCCAAACGATCTAAATCTTGCCGTTCGTATAATTAATGCTTCTAATGTCACTTGAACAATCAGTCGTGGCAACCAAAGGGATTCTCTTGTAACCTGTTCCTACGAAAGCAGGTTAATCCATAGTACAGATATGGAGAGAGACCAATACGACCAAAACAGGTTAGTTAATCACATTAAATTGCCAGGGATTACTCAGTGTAACTGAGAAGCTCTTAATGTTGTTTTATTTTATCATTCTAGCCACCTGTTGTCTGATTAATGGACATAGAACCTCCTCTAAAGGGGAAAATGAACTGAAACTCGAAGAAAAATAGTGAAAACACAGGAATAATGTTGGATCTTGTCTATGCATTGTAATATCATTCTGTGGGAAGGAAGCAGCTTCAGGAGAGGAAATCCATGCCGAGATATAGCCTCAAGTGATGACGATCAGCTTCAATGTTTCCATTCTCCGATAAGTATTATGCTGGCTTACCTGGAGTCACTATCGGAGGTCACCGCTCCTGCGGCCCGGTCCTAGACCAGACCTCCTGCAGGAGACACGCAGCTCATAACGATGACTAAAAGATTCATTAATCACTTCTAAGTTATTTTTCCTCGAGTGCTCTTCAAACTACAACTTCACTAATGTGAAAACCACTTCTCTAAGACTTGATGTCATTTGACTTACACGTCTTCTTCCATCTACTGCTCTTCGTAACTGGTTTTCTATTAGTTGTTTTCCAGTCTTCACTTGCTTAGTAAAAAGTGTAACCACTTTCTCCAGGACAAGCTCATATATATGACAACGACAAGCGAGGGAGACAAGTCCTCAGTCTATCTTGTGTTCCAAGAAATTGTAAGCCCCAGACTTGGAACCTGTATTCGCTGAAGCAGTATCAAAGGCCGTGCAGTAAACTAGCTCTTTGATTCTCCAATCTCCGACAGTTGCAATGACGGCTTCAGCAAACCCAACTCCGGAACCATTGTGCAACTTTGTCAATGAAATGAGGCGCCGCACTCCACATGTCAACACCAGAATAGGAAAGGAATCAACTTTTTTTTGACTGCCGGCAAGATCAGGTATAATCCTGCCATCCCAGTGGATTACAAACTCGTCCATGGAACTGCATGAGTTAACGTGCAATATGAGGGTGTTAACTCATTCTCATCCTGAGTATTCATAATCTACTGTTATTTATTTGGCTTTTATTTATGTCCAAGCTTTCAATGGCTTCCACTGCAACATATACAACCTTCCTGCTGCTTATCTTGTGACCAGTATGGACACTTTATTGATGCTCATAAAAAAATTAAATACAGCTGCTCTATCTGTATAAGTGTACAAAATTACTTCAGTACTGAGTGAGAATAAAGGGCGGAGTAAAACCAAACAAACAAAAGCTACCTAAGCACCCATGTCAGTGTTATATATATATATATATATATATATATATATATATATATATATATATATATATATATATATATATATATATATATATATATATTGGGGTCCACCTCTGGTGTAAATTGTGGGACCCATAGCCTCTGAGAAGTGGATAAAAAGGCTTCAAGGAAGAATATTTAGATTTCTTTCTGAAGCCATTTGAATATTCCACTTCCCCTACCACCCCATCTTTTCATTTTTTTTTTTTACCAATAAGTTTACATGTGTATAAACATTATTTAAAGACAAAATACATTGACAAAATACATTGACAAGAATACAATAGGGAGTAAAGCAACATACATAACAACTCAGAGCTACATCTCAAATACTTCGTCCAGCTCCCTGGCAGTGGGCCGCTTGCCCAGAATACTGCAGGCATTTCCTCTCTGGATCGCAACACTGAGTCTCTGAAAGAGGAAACTGGCCGCCCTGTGGTCCTTGGTTTCTATGATGAGTTTTTCACCCAGCTCTTTGAGAACCTTTATATGCACACTTGCCCTATGCTCCAAGGGTCTCCGACCCTATTGGGATGACGTTATAGCAAGGGGAAAGGCCTTCATATTTTCGGGTCTTCTGGGTCTCCCTGTGGCTGGCAGCTCCACCCCCTTCGGCTACGAAGTATGGCAAGTAAGTGTCTGCCCTTGTGACAGCACAGGTGTAGTCCCAAGCAATCTGCTTACCATCCTTCCAGGGTAGCATAGTGGCTCCATCAGGACGCTTTTGACTTCCATCAGACCTCTGCACTTGGGGTTCCCGTTGGGAGAACCTCGAGTTTTCCCTGAGGTACGTTTATCGTCTTCTCTGAGGATGAGAGTCCCCAGTAAAGTTCTAGAGGTGGTACCTCCTATATATATATATATATATATATATATATATATATATATATATATATATATATATATATATATATATATATATATATTGTGTGTGTGTGTGTGTGTGTGTGTGTGTGACGTGTGTGTGTGTGTCGTGCCGAATAGATAAAACTGGTCAATTAGAAAGAACTCATTTAAACATATATTTTTTTCATTTATGGTAATATAAAAATTAATGATTTTGTACCAAAAGAACCTTAGGAAATTTACCTAACCTTATTATAACAAGCGCAATTTAATTTAGCCTAATCCAACTAAATATATTTTATACAAGTTTACAATAATTTAATAATAAACAAACACAATGAAATTTTTTTTTCGTTAGGTTGAGAATGATTTTTGCGAAATTACTGCATACACAAATTTTCGCTTACCCTATTCGGCAATAATTGCGTTGCTATTTAAGCCAAAATCGCAAGTTTTACTTATTTGGCAAGGAACTGTGATAATTATCACAGTTCCTTGATAATGTGAGAAATCACGAAATGCGCTTGGAAGTTCACTATTTTTTCCCAGTGGTTGTTCTACATATTGTGATGTCACCTGTTTACTGTGATTTTACTGCATAAGTAACCTTGTGTACATACTGTCAGTATCAACATACCTGTTCGCCAGTCACGATGACATTAGCTGACGTTTTAATCCCTGACCTAGTCATTATATAACCAGCATGAGCAAATATTTTCCCCTGACTGATGTGTAAATAAAAGATAAATGCAACACTGGGAAATTTGTTATGGAAACGTTTAGCTCTACTGGAAAGCTTATCAGTCTTTTTCCCTATTATACATCCTAGTGATGGGCTTTTGTCGTATTTACATTCTCGTCGGTATTTGATAGCATATTTGACCTTGTGAATGAATGGTATACAATACCAACAGGATGAAGAATAAAGACATATGCAACATCTGGTTATCTTAACTGTAGACGTTTCGCCATCCAGTGGCTTTATCAATAACAATTCGAGGACATAATGTGAAGACAGTAGAACTATATAAGAACATAAGAAAGAAGGAACACTGCAGCAGGCCTACTGGCCCATGCGAGGCAGGTCCAAGTCTCCCGCCGGCTTAAGCCAATGCCCCGACCCATCCAGGTCAGGTTACAATCACTTAAGGAAGGAGCACGGCATCTGACCTAGTAGCACAAGCTAGTCAGAACCAACTCACACCCACCCGCACCCACTCATATATTTATCTAGCCTATTTTTAAAACTACACAACGTTTTAGCCTCTATAACTGTACTCGGGAGTTTGTTCCACTCATCCACAACTCTATTACCAAACCAATGCTTTCCTATATCCTTCCTGAATCTGAATTTATCCAACTTAAAGCCATTGCTGCGAGTCCTGTCAATACTAGATATTTTTAGCACGCTATTTACAAAAGATGAGGTAATCAGACCCTCAGCCTTGGAGCTGGTGAAGAGTACCGTAGTCTTGAAGAATCTGGACTCTTCAGGACTACTGTACTCTTCACCAACTCTAAGGCTGAGGGTCAGATTACCTCATCTTCTGTATATAGTTCTACTGTCTTCACATTATGTCCTTGAATTTGCATTAATAAAGAAACTGGATGGCGAAACGTCTACATTAAAGATACCCAGATGTTGCATATGTGTCTAATTCTTCATCTTTGACCTTCCCTGATGAAGAAAACACCGGCAGCTACTTCCCTTTGCTCCACCCAGGCTGAGGCTACACTGGGTGAGACTACCCAGGCTGAGGCTACACTGGGTGAGACTACCCAGGCTGAGGCTACACTGGGTGAGGCTACCCAAGGCTGAGGCTACACTGGGTGAGACTACCCAGGCTGAGGCTACACTGGGTGAGACTACCCAGGCTGGAGGCTACACTGGGTGGGGCTACCCAGGCTGAGGCTACACTGGGTGAGTAGGCTACCAGGCTGAGGCTACACTGGGTGAGGCTACCCAGGCTGAGGCTACACTGGGTGAGGCTACCCAGGCTGAGGCTACAGGCTGAGGCTACACTGGGTGAGGCTACCCAGGCTGAGGCTACACTGGGTGAGGCTACCCAGGCTGAGGCTACACTGGGTGAGGCTACCCAGGCTGAGGCTACACTGGGTGAGGCTACCCAGGCTGAGGCTACACTGGGTGAGGCTACCCAGGCTGAGGCTACACTGGGTGAGGCTACACTGGGTGAGGCTACCCAGGCTGAGGCTACACTGGGTGAGGCTACCCAGGCTGAGGCTACACTGGGTGAGGCTACCCAGGCTGAGGCTACACTGGGTGAGCTACCAGGCTGAGGCTCACTGGGTGAGGCTACCCAGGCTGAGGCTACACTGGGTGAGGCTACACTGGGTACACTGGGTGAGGCTACCCAGGCTGAGGCTACACTGGGTGAGGCTACCCAGGCTGAGGCTACACTGGGTGAGGCTACCCAGGCTGAGGCTACACTGGGTGAGGCTACCCAGGCTGAGGCTTCACTGGGTGAGGCTACCCAGGCTGAGGCTACACTGGGTGAGGCTACCCAGGCTGAGGCTACACTGGGTGAGGCTACCAGGCTGAGGCTACACTGGGTGAGGCTACCCAGGCTGAGGCTACCCAGGCTGAGGCTACACTGGGTGAGGCTACCAGGCTGAGGCTACACTGGGTGAGGCTACTCATTATCAAGAAAGTGGCAAACGTTCCTCGTTTCCTTTGCTGTGGCTACTTCCACTTCGCCTTGCCCAGGTGCTTGTAAGTACAACCTGGGTCATAGGGACGCCCCTGGGGAAACCCTGATGGATTAACAGCAGGTAAATCTATCGAGACACGGTGAAGACGAGGATTTATGTGGTTAATCCGCTGCCACTTGGGTACCTGAAGAAGGTGAACTGATGACTTGAAAATTATATTTCCAGAAATGACTGTAAGGTTTAGATGTCTGTTTAAGGGTTTTGTATTCACGTATCAATGGAACTGGAGCTATCCTCTTTGCTCGGTTCGATCCTGGTTACCTCCCATTGCCTTAAGGCTCCTACAGCTTTAGCAATTCCTATGAATATAATATTAATGTGCCAGAATTGAGGAAATATATAATGTCAACAAATTTCTTTAATATTTTGGGAGCAAAACCTGAAACGTCGATGAAGCTCACCTGTAGAGTACATGCTTCCTTAGGTGCTTTACGCGATGAACATTCACCTATTGAGCATCTGGACTCCTGAGGATCCCCACCCTTCTCTTGTCTCAGCTGTCTTCAACTTATGACCGCCTCCTGCTGCTTCTGTTGCAATATCTACCACGACAGTCACACCTCATGCCCACATGAACACCGCCTTCGAGCACCTATCACAAGTGTCTCACCTGTTCGAACATCTTCCCCGCGGGAGATTAAAACTGCCATGCATCTAGCCCTTGTTCGAGCACCTAGCAGGAGTGAATAAGACATGCACCTGATGTAGAAGTCAACACTCGCTTGCCTCCCGCGACAGGGGAGCATTTTTTTGTGTGTGTCTCCTTCACCTGCGAGCGTTCACCTGTGCAGGCCACGTCACCTGAAAGGACTTAGGGTTTAAACGGGATTAGCCACTCTGGAGGCCGCCCAGCTGATCGACCAAGCAGATGCAACCGCTTGTGGCTAAATCCAGGGAGGGGATGGTATCTCCCACTCCGCTGGGTTTTGACTTACTGGGATATTAAAATTGGATCGGGTATCCGAGATTCCTTCCCCTTCCCTTCCCCTTTCCCCTTTTTTTTATTCTTTGGGTTGTTCAACTAATTCCTGCTAATCCAACGACTATTTACAGCTCAGTGAATAAGTGATTGGCAATTTCCTGTCTTGTATAAAGTTTTCGACAAACTGGCTTTTGAGAAGTGCATCAAATAACATCAGGATTTTCTCCCTTTTTTTCCCCTCCCATTTTGTCCATTTCTTGTTTACCTATTAGTCTCCCTCAGGTGACTGGCCAGTTGACTGGTGCTTCTTGCTATGTGGCACTTGAAATTAGTATTAATAATTTTGAAGTGTATTCAATACCTTCAGGAATGCATTTAATTATTGATATTAGTATTATTATTATTATTATTGTTTTGTTGTTGTTGTTATTGTTTAACATACCAGCAGTCTCACACCGAGGTAGGGTGACCCGAAAAAAAAAAAAAACTTTTACCGTCATTCACTCAATCACCGCTATCACCAATATATATTCCTGTATCAGCATATCCACATATCAACTCATCTAAATATCAACATTTATCGTTTATGACCACGTACCTGCTTATGGTAAATCGATAATTACACTCGTGGTCTTTTTCTTGCTTGAGTCCACCACCGTAAATGAGCATATTATTTCCCCGCCCTGACCTGCTCCTTCCATACTCTTCTTTCTTCTCTTCTCTCTCTCTCTTCTTTTCTCTCTTCTCTCTTTTCTTTTGTTTTCCCTCCCTTTTCTCTGCCCATTCCTCGTATCCTTTCTTCTCTTTTTCACTTTCTCTTTTGTCTCTGGTGGTTTCTCCTCCCTCCTTCCTACCGTTATTCACTCATTTTTTGTTTACATTCTTTCTCTGAATACAAGAAACCATGTCATCTACTCAAACAACAACAGAAATCTATTCAGGCGTCAACAGAAATCTATTCAGGCGTCAACAGAAATCTATCAGGCGTCAACAGAAATCTATTCAGGCGTCAACAGAAATCTATTCAGGCGTCAACAGAAATCTATCAGGCGTCAACAGAAATCTATTCAGGCGTCAACAGAAATCTATTCAGGCGTCAACAGAAATCTACTCAAACGACAACAGAAATCTATTCAGGCGTCAACAGAAATCTACTCAAACGACAACAGAAATCTATTCAGGCGTCAACAGAAATCTATTCAGGCGTCAATAGAAATGACGATAGAAATCTATTCAGGCGACAGTACTCGATAGATTAAAATGCATGAAGAGGGTTGTGAATAAAAGTTTTTTATAATGATGAAAGCAATATTGATTGAAATATCTTTACTTAATAAAATATTGGTATTATTAATATATATATATATATATATATAAGTCCTTTCTAGAATTTTCTCTTATACGTTTAAAGATATGCTTTTTTCATTTATGTTAATATAAAAACTTAATAATTTTGTACCAAAAGAACCTTATAAAACTTACCCAACCTTATTATAACAAGCGCAATTTAATTTAGCCTAATCCAACTAAATATATTTGAGATAAGTTTACAATAATTTAATAAACAAACACAATGAAATATATTTTTTTCGTTATGTTCAGAATGATTTTTGCGAAATTATTGCATATACAAATTTTCGCTTGCCTTATTCGGCAAGAAGAGCGTTGCTATTGGTTAGGTAAATACATAATTTTATTCATTTAATCAGATTCCAAATCCTGCTTCCACCTTTTAAATTTTGTGAAATAAACTCTGTCCCAGCATTACTTTTTGAATGCATACATGAAAGAGACACATACGGTTTGGTACAATTTTCAAAGATTATTGTATTTTATATATGTTGCAGTGTTAAAAATGTGTATATAAATATTTTTGTACTTGGTTCGCTGCTGGAGTGAAAAAAAAATATTTGCGTGTTGACGGATGATGGAGTGTGGTTATTGATGGGTTGTGGGGGATAGTGGTGGTTGGTGGGTGGTTATTGACGGATGATGGAGTGTGGTGGGGGATAGTGGTGGTTGGTGGGTGGTTATTGACGGATGATGGAGTGTGGTGGAGGATAGTGGTGGTTGGTGGGTGGTTATTGACGGATAATAGAGTGTGGTGGGGATAGTGGTGGTTGGTGGGTGGTTATTGACGGACGATGGAGTGAGGTTGTTGATGGGTAGTGGTGGATAGTGGTGGATAGTGGTGGTTGGTGGGTTGTTATTGGATTATGTGTGTGTGGTTGTTTTGCGGTAAATGGAATTACGTGGAAAAGACAACAGAGGACTTAGTTCACACTGAGGCTGTTTGCTGAGCACTATACTTCTCCCAAGATTTTGGACTAGGTGTATGCGTGGGGGTTGTGAGTGGGGATTGTGGGTGGTGGTAGTGGTAAATTGATGCTGAGTGAGATGTGGTAGGTGGGGAGATATGATGGGTTGTGGGGTTATTCAGGTTACCCTGGAAAACTGCAGCAGTATTATAGGATGGCAAAGTTCCGAGCAGGATACTGTCCCTGAGGCATTGTTGGAGCCAGATGCAGCAATGTCGAGAATACTGGAAAAAAAGACACGTTCCAAAACAAACTTATATTTGGACAATGTTTCTCTCTCTTTTTAAAGCTCATTTATAATCTTATACTTGGACATACTGGAAGACCAGTTCTAGAGCTATGTCTTGTGTCTTCATTTGCAAACTAGCCAGCAGGAACTGTTATGTGCCTGTCAGAGTGCCGTCATTCAGGAACTAAATATGAAGCTCGCTAGTCAATATGCCGTTATATAGAAGAGGAATGAGGCAAAATGGTGTCCCTGCAAGACGCTCTTTGAAGTGACCATACGCTTACCCCCCAAAAGTAAAGCGACGAATTCTTGTTGTATCCAGCTAAATCACAGTGACTAGTGGAAAGCATTCCAGCGGCTTTCAAACCACTATTTTATTAAACTTTGTTTCTTAAATTAAACTTAAGACAGCCTCATTTTTAAGGTCACTGATACAGACACATAGTCCCTTGTTGAGCAAACCTCTACCTCGCTGCCATCAACCATTCTTGACGACAATCGACGCTGAAGATTGTGTACAGAATTATAAATGATGTTTAAGACACATGTGCAGCGGCTGGGTGTCTTTACTGTTGAAACGTTTCGCTTACACAGTAGGCTTCTTCATTATTAATATGCACGTCTCTAGCTCCTGGGCCGTGAGTCTTTCAAATGGATTATAATTACTATTTATTTAGAATATTGGATATATGATTGCTGTTTTAACATATTAAAGATAAGATGTATGTGTTGTAAAACTTGTGTATTACACTACTCACGAAATCGTAATGACTCTCTGACCGTGGGTTCGAACCCCACCCGTGGTATGGTTTGTGTATTACACCTCTGCGAGTTTACCTAAATTATTATCTCTGCTGGTATCAATCTCTAAGCAACATGCAGGATGTATACAACATGGGGGGAGGTGTATATCTCTCAGCGATCATATGCAGAGAGTTCACATGAATCCCTCTTTTAGAGGCTAAAGTATTCTTGACTGCTGGTGTATACTTTACGTGTAGCCGCGATGACCCTTCGAGTAGTCGACAGGCTTGAAACCCCAATTAATCAACCAAGAAATCATATGAAGAAAAAAAATTATGTCACTTATTCCAACACTTAACGCGATGAAGACGTCCATTAACCTCTGTTTGTATTTATTAAAACACAGTACGACAGTAGTCAGCCATGACTGCCACAGGTGAATAAATGTTAGGTAACTCGATATTATAAAGATACTACCAACACTGTACGGCAGGTTGTTTCAAAGTAATCTGAACCCCCTTTGCTTCAAGGGGGGTGCACCTAGATTCCAGCAAAGGGCTCTCGATCCGAGGAAAGGGAATTACTCTCCCCTTAAATCCAACTTTTATTTTTATTTTTCCCAGACACTGCATGTCCTCTTCATGTCTAGAGGTTCCCGGTAACAATAACAACAATAATAATAATAATAATAATAATAATAATAATAATAATAATAATAATAATAATAATAAAGCAACAACAATATTGATACTGTAGGTCGACAGTGTCATGTATGTGTCATGTATGTAAGGTGATCACGACAGTAACTAATTTCAGTACAACACAAATGTGACGGTAAGGAGATATTAGATGTGACTTTAAAAATTATTGAGTCACTACTCTTAAGATGTTATAGAGTGTTAGATAATATTACAGGTGTGACTCTAAGGTAACACAAGTGAAAGTATAAGGTAATATAAATGTAATTTTAAACTCTTATACTAACTGAAAGTTGATAGTCTATGGTAGACGTCCAGATTGCGTTGAA
Source organism: Cherax destructor (assembly GCA_009830355.1). NCBI lineage: Eukaryota > Metazoa > Arthropoda > Malacostraca > Decapoda > Parastacidae > Cherax > Cherax destructor. Next base: position 79,206 of record WNWK01001549.1, read on the forward strand.
TTATACTGAAGCTTCAGAATTAAAATAAAATTAATTTAATGTGGACGCCGGTGAGAAGGGGGGTGAGGAGGCTCTTGATCCAAGGAACTGAAACTGGCCACTATCAATATAATTTCAAGAATCTGAAACACAGGCCTGTGCTTCAGATGACGAAACGTCTACAATAAAGATACCCAGATGTTTCTTGATCTTGTCGGTACTGTATACCACACATGTACAAGGAAGAGCTGCAGGAGTCGATGTCTGTCGCAGTGTATAGTAAGTTGACATGACAGAGGTTGAGTTACCCGCTGAGGGCGTCTCTGCCTCCGGGGTGAGCCACAGTATTATCTACCATTACACGCTTGGAATACCTACTGATAAACCTTTGACGAGTTTCGAGAGAGTTTTTCTACTACTGGGACCCGGCCCTAGGCCAGTGTTGTCTGGTGCTGGCCTGGTTAACCAGGCCGTTGCTACTGGCGGCCCGCTAGTCCACGTATCCATCACAGACTGGTTGATCCGGTACTTACCTGCCTGCCTGGAGTCTACCTGGAGGGTATTCCGGGGATCAACACCCTCGAGGCGCGGTCCATGACCAGGCCTCCTGGTGGATCAGGGCCTGATCAACGAGACTGTTACTGCTGGCCGCACGTAGTCAAACGTACAAACCACAGCCCTGCTGATCCGGCACTGACTTTAGGTATCTGTCCAGCTCCCTCTTGAAGACAACCAGGGGACTATTGGTAATTCCCCTTATGACTGGTGGGAGGCTTTTGAACAGTCTTGGGCCCCGGGCACTTGTGTTTTCTCTTAGTGTACTAATGGGGACCCTACTTTTTCCTGGGGGTATGTTGCATCGCCTGCTAAGTCTTTTGCTTTCGTAGTTAGTGATTTACGTGTGCAGATTAGGTGCAGACTTGGCGAAGATACTTGTACAGTTTCCTCTTAAAGACTTATACACTTGTCCCGGCAGTGTCTCTGATATCATGTGACAATATATTGAACAGTCTGGGACCAGGGATGTTAATACAATGTTATTTTATAGTGGCCACGATACCCCTGCTTATCACTGGGTTTATTTTACACTTCCTCTCATATCTCTCATTCCAGTATGTTATGACAGTGTACAGATTTGGGACTAAGTCCTCAAATACTTTACAAGTATAAATCATCATGTAAATGATGATTCAAAGCAGTGGCGAGTGTTTTTATCTGTCTGCTATGAGAATAAGAAATAGTACAAACGCCAGAACCCTGCCTTGGTACGTCGCTAATTATAAATTTTGTTCTGTGTACTACTGCTGCTACTACTTCTCTTTGTGTTCTATCTGTCGGATAGTTGAAAGTTCATCTGTCTACCTTCCCGTTATTCCTATGGTCTTCATTTTGTGTGCAATGATTGCTATGATCGCATTTATCAAACGGATTTTCCAGTGAGGAGCAGGGGTGCGGTGGGGACAATACGGAAGCACTGTATTAACATCCGGGGTCCCAGACTATTCAACATCTTACCAGAAGATATCCGAAACATCGCTGGAACCAGTGTAGAAGCCTTTAAAGAGGAAACTGGACAAATATCTTCATCGGGTGCCAGATCAACCAGGCTGTGATGGATATGTGGGGCAGCGGGCCTCCAGCAGCAACAGCCTGGTTGACCAGGCAAGCACCAGACGAGCCTGGCCCATGGCCGGGCTAAGAGAGTAGATACTCTCGAAACTCTTCAAAGGTATGTCAAAGGTATACTGGTCTGGAATTTTTGGCTAGGGTTCTACTGCCTCCCTTATGTTCTTGTACTAGTGGTACTTTGCATAGTTTTTACAAATAAGGAAGTCCACGAATCTGGTTCAGGTGCTGAAGGAACTGGCATGTTTTCTAGTGATGTTTCTTTGGTCAGTTTCCGACGTGATAATCAAACAGAAAGATTGATGAATTTAATACAATTCTTTATTACTGCATGCACAAAATATACAAAATGTAGAGGCCCATAGGAGGCACAGAATTTCGGGCAATGAACGAAAAAAAAATTTGAGAGCGAGGAGTCGGATGAGATGTGAGAAAGACAAGATGATGGAGGAGGTGAAGTGAAGAGTCGGTATTGTGTATGAGAGATGTAATGAAAGTAGAATGGGGAGGAAGATGGGTGGGTTGTGGGTGGGTTTGTGTATAGACCTGTGGGCGGTAGGTAAGTGGGTGGGTCTGGGCAACCCACACGCTGAACGATACCTTCTGGAAACACAAGTTTTAAGTGACGTCCTGGCCTTATTTAATCAGATTAATAACAATATGTTTTAATGCTAGTTAAAAAAAATATGTATATTATCTCTTCAACTCACTCCTGGTTTAAAATAATAAATTTTAATTTATTTACTTTTTCAGTTCTCGTTATTTTTTGCGGAATAAACACCGAAACAATCTGGAATTTTCTCACTGCATTGGAAAACTATTTAAGCCTACCAATACATAAGGAATCTGGGAATTCTTCTCCGACCAGCATAACAAATTACGAATACGTGCTTCGTATAGATCCGAAATGAGAGAAACTTGTTCCTAATGGTCCGATGTAGGGAACCAGTGTCGCACAAAGGCGCTGCGGTCCTCTCCCTGTAGGATACACACTAGCGGAAAATTTGATAAGGAGTACGATGGGCCATCCTATGGGAACGATGGAGGACTATGAGGGAAGGATGTGTGATCCATCCTAGTGGTGTAGAAGAACGGAAAGTACAAGGTCCTTCCCAGTGGTGAAGGACGTAGGAAGGTACTAGATCCATCCCAGTGGTGTAGGAGGAAGGAAAGTGCTAGGTTCTTCCCAGTAGTGAAGGATGCAAGAAAGTGCTAGAGTCTTTCTAGTGGTGTATACCTGGAGAGTATACCTAGAGAGAGTTCCAGGGGTCAACGCCCCTGCGGCCCGGTCTGTGACCGGGCCTCATGTGTAGGAGGTGTAGGAGGAAGGAAGATGCTAGGTCCTTCATAAAGTGGCTAAAGGCAGGGAAGTGCTAGATTCTTCCTTGTGACGCTAGTTATACACGAGACAGAAAGGTGCTAGGACCTTCCAAACGATACAGTATGGCAGGAAGGTAATAGTTCCTTTCTAGGGGTCCAGGAAGCAGGATAAAATGCCTCCTGGACGACAAGAATGAAAGAGAAAGAGAAGGATTATGTGAGGACTAATGAAAGAGGGGAAAGTGATGGATCTTCTTATAGTTGTGTTGGTACCACAAACACGGAGGGAGAAGAGCTTCCTGTACTCTTACAGTAGTGTTACAGAGGATAGAGAAGGCATTTCCCAGTAGTCATGTGTTGGTGGTAAAGAGGTGAAAGGATGCAGGCAACGGGAACAGGAAGAAGTTTGTTTATTATTATTATTATTATTATTATTATTATTATTATTATTATTATTATTATGTATTATTATTATTATTATTATTATTATTATTATTATTATTATTATTATTATTATTATTATTATTATTATTATTATTATATTCCTTTGTAAGCACTCAATTCTTATGAATCATAAAGCGCCTCTGGAATGGGATTCAATCAAATTTGATCTCGTATAGGTATACTGTGTCCAGACAGTATACCTATACTGGTTATCTTGTGAAAGCATCGAAAGAAAGATGAAGCCAAAGTCTTCTGGTTTCTTTTCTTCTTTAGTGGATAATGGTTATGGAGTGGGATGAGATGAAGATTTTACAAGCAAGAGTTCCCATCCACCTGTGTCCCAAGGGTCTTGAAATGATCACGAAGGCTTAGAAAAAAAAAATCGCACCCCAGAGGTGCCTTGAGTCTCTGGCCGAAACATTTCGAAGTGTTTCGTTACACACATCACACACACACATACATACAACAGGCCTAGTGTCTAATCGACATGTGCCTAGGACAAAATAGTAACTAACACACACACACACATTACTCGCTTCGCTAAATTTCCTTGATGTTAAGCACAGTGTTCAGAAAACACAGATTGCCATCACACTTAATGAGTGTGATCATACCAGTGTTCGCTTTTCGACTGGTTTAGTTCAAAATATTGTTCACACTCTCTCCTTTTTCCCAACAGAACAACAAAATACAACTCCTCTCGAAGCACAGAAACGAGATAACATCATTTGCAAACACACGACTGGCAAGTGTTAGCAACATAAACAGGGAATCATTCAGCTCGCACTTGGAGCCAGCTCCTACCTAGTTAAGCCCACAAAGAAGCTTGAGAAAGTCCAGAGATTTACTGCAATACTGATCCCGGAGGTATTGATGTAAACAAGATTTTACTCTCTCATCAGTGGATGGTCAAAGAGCCTGGGAGACATGATCGTGACTTATAAGGTGAAGTGACAGGGTGAATACACTGAATATTTGATATGAAAGGAAAAACAAGAAGGTATAGATGAGAGTAACACACTCAAACAAGGCATAGGGATGGAAGGAAATTTTTTTGGGTAAAGCTTAGGAATCATTGGATAATAAGCTAACTGAGGAGGTAGAAGCAAATTCTGTAAATATTCTCACAAGTGGATATGATACAGAAGAAAGGGAAGGTAATATGTCCTATGGTATAAACCTTGGTAACAGATACGGCCAAGTTGGTTTAGGTCCCAGGACCGAAACGTTTTCTATTAAATATGTCCTAGTGTTTGCTTATATGTTTTTCTAAAGCAATATGTTCTGTGACAAGACTTGCCGAATATTTAAATTTGGTCCAAGGAAGTGGAGGATAGTTCCAATTCCTCGGAACAAGAACACTTCACCAGCGTCAAGTCACCCTCCTTGAAGAGCCACAGAATCACAATTTTTTTTAATTACGCTGTGTTCATGGGGTAAATAATATATAGTAGATGAAGGGATCATTTATAATAATAATAATAATAATAATAATAATAATTATTATTATTATTATTATTATTATTATTATTATTATTATTATTATTATTATTATTATCTTTATTTTTATTATTAATATATATCATATGGTAATCCCAAATTCAATATTTTGAACTTGAATTGTCGTGCATATGAATATTTTTCTTCGCAAATTTTATACACTATTGAATAATATAAGTGAAGAGCAAGAATTGATTAAAGTCGTGTAAGTGAGCACATTACAACCAGTCTGAGGGACTAAACACCTCAAAATATCCACTTCTTCAGCTTCTTCCAATATATTAGTCACCTCTACATTTGACTGAAGAAGCCAAATGTCCCAGCAGTAGAGATACCGAAGCGTTGCTCATGTGTCTTGTACTGTACATAAGAACATAAGAATGGAGGAACACTGCAGCAGGCCTACTGGCCCAAACTAGGCAAGTCTTTCTCTAAATAAACTATCCCACCCACCTATTTGTCCAACCTTTTTCTAAAACTTCCCAAGAGGAAGCTTCAATATCTCAGGTACTAATCAAACCCAGCCTTTCTCACTCATATATCTGTCCAATCTCTCTTTTTTTTTTAAGGTGTCTAGGGTGTTAGCCTCTAGTAGTTTATTCGGAAGATTGTTATACGCATCGACAACTCTGTTTGACAGCCACATATAAAGCAGAGTTAATCTGAGGACTCCGTAATTGCAATTCCAGGTCCTAAGTTCCTTGTTGCCTGTAGATTTCTGTACATGTGCCGTCACTGTAGTCGTTGCCGTCACTACCGTCACTGTCGTCGCTGCCGTCACTACCGTCACTGTCGTCGCTGCCGTCACTACCGTCACTATCGTCACTGTCGCCGATGGAGAATCTCTAGAGTCTCAAAATGGCCGCTCGGGAGCTAAATATTCGTAATATGATTTCGCCTTTCAAGAGTATTTTGCTGATTTACACACTGATTTTTTGGCAAATCCTTCGAAATTAGATTTCCACGGAATGAAGGATGTTGCGTATTAATGTGTGTGTGTGTGTGTGTGTGTGTGTGTGTCCCCTGAAGTCTTTTTTTAGGCTTATAAATTGAGATTCTATCTTTTTTCACATACTTAACGTCGATCAAATTCCAGAACTGTTTTTATGTCGAAAGTTAATTTTCAAAGGATGGACGGAGTTTATTGGTTCTTACCTGTGATATCCCCGTGATTGATTTCGAGGGGTCTGTTTTTTGTGCCCTCGCAGCGGGGCCAGAGACCCGTCTACCTTTTAGACTGCCTGCTCAATCAGACTGTTGCTGTTGGCGGTCCAGTTTCTTCTTGAAGAATTTACACATTTATTCCGGCAGTATTTTTAAGGATAACCTGGTCTGGGACCAAACTGCGGGGGGAGGGGGGGTGACCCCCGGAAGATTATTGGAAGATCTATGATGAATCACCTTTGTCAGTGAATAAGTGTACCTGTGTAGTGATTGTACCCACGCAATGAAGAATTTTACCTGTGTTATGAGTGACTGTACTTACGTAATTTGCTTGTGTGCCTCTACAGTGAGTTACTTTACCTGTGTAACGAGTAGTTTTACTTTGTAATAAGTAATTTCACATGTGTAATGAGTGGGTATACCAGTGTAGTGAGTGGGTGTACCTGTGTAATGAGTGGGTGTATCTGTGTAGTAAGTCGGTTTATCTGTGTAGTGAGGGGGTGTACCTGTGTAGTAAGTGGGTGTACCTGTGTAGTGAGTGGGTGTACCTGTATAGTGAGTGGATGTACCTGTATAGTGAGTGGATGTACCTGTGTAGTGAGTGCTTGTACCTGTGCACCAAGTGATTTTACCTGTGGGGCGAGTGGGTGTAGCCGCAGATAAACACCCAGCGTACCTGAGTACAAAACGAGGCAAGGGTGTACCCCGTGTGAATGACCTGTTGAGTGATTGCCACTCAGCTGTAAATCACCTGCAGGACGCAGATCCCAGATAATTCGTGATTAATAAGCACCACTCCTCACCTGGGCCATGATGCATTGTCCGTGGCTCCTCCGTCAACTTTGCATGTGGGCCATAAATCAGGTGGCCCAGTGGTTCATTCTGGTAACGCTATGGATTCCTTACCACCTCTCCCCTGAGTTCGACTCGCCGGCCGTCGCAGGACGGACACTACAAAGTGATGAAGAGATACAGGTTATACATAACATGCTTCCAACTTATCAAATCCCAACTTGATGAATGTTTAGACAGGCGCAACGTTGCCTTAGTAAACGCCCGTTCTGCAACGCGTTTTTTTTTTCAATAAAACCAGACCTACTTTTATTATGTCAATTGGGTGGGCAGCTGCCCAGGCACATAAAAAAAAAAAAATCGCCCACCTACACAAAACATACTACATCCGAAAAATGCATCCCCCGCATCACATAACCCCCAATCCCCTGAACCTCGGCGCACGCGATTGGAATAGTGCAGAGTGCGGCATAGGTTTGAAACGCAATTGAATATCAGCATTGAAGATTTGAAGCCAATCAAAAGAGGCATTCACAAGTCATTATATGAAAATTAATATACCAGTTCCTTCGGTAAAAATGGAGAATTGGGAGATACACAGCAACAAAATCATCTCAAATTTTTCATTAAGAAACACCAGCCTAGAAGTTAAACTGAAGAGCCTTTAAATTCTTACCTCAGAGAGATTAATATTCTGAAAATTGGAACGTTTACCATTAATTTGGAACGTTTATCATTAAACTGGAACGTTTTTCACTTAAATGGAACGTTTTTTTATTAAATTGGAACGTTTATCATTAAATTTAAAAACTACCAATTTTTTCAGCTTTTCTTGCTCATTTTATTCTATTTAAAAGTCTCTGCCTTTCTATAAGACAAAAATATATTTATATTTTTAGAAAACCCAATTTAACGAAATTGCTTAAACATTAGCAAATTGTAACCCCCTTCCCCTCTACACACAAAACCTAAAATCAGTAACATACTTCCAGTTACGATACACCAACGTTTAGGGTTTGAAACCAATCGAAAGAGGCATTCTCTAATAATTATATAAGGAAGTATTTAATAATAGTGGAAAATGTAAATTAACACAACTTGAAATAAACACCAAGCTTACCTTAAATAAAGCCCACGTAACGAGAAAATAACATGGACCAGTAGGTCTGCTGCAGTGCTCCTTTCTTATGTTCTTATATTTTGACAGTTTCAGTAAGATATCAAATTTGCACTTATTCTAAACTTATAGGGTATCATCTTACTTATAGAATACCGTATTATAATATTTTGAAACGAAATCACTATTTGGTGGGACTTATGCCACCCAGTGATAGCGTTCAGGAAACCATATCAGTGTTGAAAATTTGAAGCCGATCGGATGAGTCATTCTCCAGTTATGGCACGGACGCCAATAACTGGCTGCCTTCAAGAGGGAGCTGGACGGATACATAAAGTCAGTACCCCGATCAGCCGGGCTGTGATTCGTACGTTGGACTACGTACGGCCAGCAGTAACAGCCTGGTTGATCAAGCACTGATTCACCTGGAGGCCTGGTTAAGGACTGGGCCAAGGGGGCATTGACACCCCCTAAACACCCTCCAGGTAGACTAAGTTGAACTCCAATTTTTAAACGAATTTTCTGTATTGACAAGTTTTCCCACACCAAACACAAGACTTAATTAATATACCATCCTGGCTGTAAGACGCACCAGCCCTTAAATAAAGAAGTCGTTCGCAAGAGGTAAACCGAAATTTACTTAATGTGACTGAACGGGAATAAAAAAAAATCTCACTCCGACAAATACAATGGTCAAATCTGCTCCTACGCACTTGAATTTCACTCTCCGACGTCGTCCGATTAGGAGACACCTTTGTGGAGGAAGTAAAGCTGCACTCTGAGGGTCTTAGGAGTTATCGGAGCCATTCCAGGATGCTGGGAATGGGTTCAACAACTTCGGTCATAGGGCACCTGCAATGTCAATTGTTCCAGGAATCTTGGCCCTTGTTACCTTTAAAATGGTTGAAAATTTTAAGTTCTTTGGATTAGGTTTCATCGACTTATGAGAGAAAGAAAAACGAAAAGTTAGAGGTGGAAAAAAAAAGGAATTCTGGCAACCACTTAAAGGTCCCGCTTCGGGAACACCTAAATAATAACATTAGTGTGAGCTTCAAAAGCAGGAGGACAAGGAGGAGGAGGAGGAGAATAAAATGATGGAGGAGGAGGAAAGACAGAAGAATAATACCTAAGAAACTGTATTCTTCGGCCAACAGAAGGTTCTTAAAACAAGCGACTTTATCCACAAAGTTCCAGAGCTTGAGAAGGTGAAAATGAGATCACTGACTCATTTCTGCTTTCTTTATGTGCCTGGAGAAGTTTTTTAACCTTTCCCGGAGAATCTTGTCGTAAAAATCACTCAATTCCCTCCTCTTCTTCCACTTTCTCTTCTCGCCTCTCCCCGTCTCTCAGCCTCCAACTCCCATGATGGAATTACATGGCTGTACATAACACAGTTACAGACTTTCCCCTTTTAACACTTTCTCCACTCAGGACTGTGATCTGTTTATGGCAGGAAGGAGGAAGAGTGTGTGTGTACTCACCTATTTGTGGCTTCTGGGGTCGAGTCACGGCTCCTGGCCCCGCCTCTTCACTGGTCGCTACTAGGTCTGCTCTCTCTCCCTGCTCTAAGCGTTTTATCGTACCTCTTCTTAAAGCTATGTGTGGATCCTGCCTCCACTAAATCACTCTCCAGACTGTTCTACTTCCTGACAACTTTAAGACTGAAGAAATACTTCCTAACATCCCTGTGACTCATCTGAGTTTTCAGCTTCCCAGTTGTGTCCCCTTCTTGCTGCGTTCCATCTCTGAAACATTCTGTCCCTATCCACATTGTCAGTTCCTCTCAGTATTGTATATGCTGTTATCATGTCCCTTTTATACCTCTTGTCCTCCAGTGTCGTCAGATCGAATTGGAGTACACACACACACACACACACCACACACACACACACATGGAGCAGGGAGAGAGAGGACCTAGTAGCAATCAGTGAAGAGGCGGGGCCAGGAGCTACGACTCGACCCCTGCAACCACAAATAGGTGAGTACAAATAGGTGAGTAAACACACACACACACACACACACACACACACACACACACACACACACACACACACGAGAGTAAAAACGCTAGCGACGTCGGAGTACTTGAAGCATGCGACTTAATAACATGCAAATGCGACGTTCACCACAGTCTTGGTGGGCGCAGAGCAAAATGCGCGAGGCACTTTATAATGCGGAGCAGCGAAGTTGTCGCCGGGGGTCGCACTTCTCCCCCCCGACCCCTGACCCCTGCTTGTGCACAATGGGTCAAAGTGAGAGACTGTGGGTTCTAGCGGGTGGGAAAGAGAAGAGAAGAGGCGGAAGCGAGAGAAAGAGATATTTAGAGGGAGAGAGAAGAGAGATGGTAAGAGAGAAGGGAGTTGGTTAGAGAGTAGATGAAGATGGAAGATGAGTGTTGGAAGAGAGAAGAGAGGCGGTGGACGAGAAGAGAGAAATGGTAGAAAAGAGAAGTGGTGGAAGAGAGATAGAGCTGTGTTGAGAAAATGACTGCCAAGGGGAAAAGGCACAGTGTATTTTTATTTTGGTAAAATAATATATATATATATATATATATATATATATATATATATATATATATATATATATATATATATATATATATATATATATATGTGTGTGTGTGTTGTTTGGCATGCTCAGCATCTTTTGAAGAAATAATAAAGAATAAAAGAGCATGACTGAAGCAATTAAAGAGAAAAATGTTTGAACCTAAAATATATCAGGAAATTGTAATCCATCTGTTGTTTTCAGTCATTTTCGAAGCATGTTAATTCAACAGGCTTTCTCTGTGTGCAGATTTGATGAGTATTGACTGTTTGATCATATGGAACAATCCTCCCTGTTATTGCTCGTGATCACTCTGTGTACTTCGTGGCAGAAGAGTGCTAAGTGTTCAGACACGCGCAACTTGCTTCCAGCTGCTAAGGTGACCATAAATAAGGTCACCTTAGCTGGAGAAGAAACGGTTGTCTGCCTGAACAACAGTAATCCAGATGAAAGACGCGATGCGCTGCCTTACCGGCGATTTCATGAGGCATTTTTGTGCTAATACCTCCTCTGTGCTGGTTCACTCTGTGCTGGTTCACTCTGTGCTGGTTCACTCTGTGCTGGTTCACTCTGTGCTGGTTCACTCTGTGCTGGTTCACTCTGTGCTGGTTCACTCTATGCTGGTTCACTATGCTGTGATACAGTGTAGCAAAACGATATGACATCGCCCGTGTTTATTTTTAAGGTCAGCAATGGATGAGCATATTCAAGGATCCAGAAGATTATGGATGGATATTGTTCAATGGTCGACTCAAACCACGAACAACAGATTTAACTCCCCTCCAGCTCCACCTCTACTTCCCCTCCAGCTCCACCTCTACTTCCCCTCCAGCTCCACCTCTACTTTCCCTCCAGCTCCACCTCTACTTCCCCTCCAGCTCCACCTCTACTTCCCCTCCAGCTCCACCTCTACTTCCCCTCCAGCTCCACCTCTACTTCCCCTCCAGCTCCACCTCTACTTCCCCTCCAGCTCCACCTCTATTTCCCTCCAGCTCCACCTCTACTTCCCCTCCAGCTCCACCTCTACTGAAGGTGATAGCAACACGGACTGTCATACAAAATAACGTACCAACAACAACAAAAAAACACGGTCTGCAATGCTCAGTAACATATGCGTACCGAGTACATGGGAGCTACTTGTGTAAACTCATCCTTACCTTTCATGGACAACATAAAGAAACTGTGAAATGTTGTCCATGCAATAGAAAGGGTTGAGGAGGTGAGATGCAAAGTGTTTTAGGTAAATCTCTCTCTCTCTCTCTCTCTCTCTCTCTCTCTCCTCTCTCTCTCTCTCTCTCTCTCTCTCTCTCTCTCCCTCAGCTAATCGTCAGAATGGTTTGCATTTTACGTTGAAACATTATATGCTCATAAGCAGTTATTTACATTATGTGCCATATAATAGATAATATTATATATATATATATATATATATATATATATATATATATATATATATATATATATATATATATATATATATATATATATTGTTGCACCGTCACAGATAAATAATGTTACTGTGTTGATATGCAAGCCGCATAAGCAACGTTGAAGGGAAAGAATCAGTGGTGAGTTAAAAGTCTGCGGTTTTAAATCGTCAGTGTATAGATAAATCCTCACCACTGTTAAGATAACTCCTCACCACTGTTAAGATAACTTCTCACCACTGTTAAGATAACTCCTCACCACTGTTAAGATAACTCATAAACACTGTTAAGATAACTCCTCACCACTGTTAAGATAACTCCTCACCACTGTTAAGATAACTCATAAACACTGTTATGATAACTCCTCCCCACTGTTAAGATAACTCCTCACCACTGTTAAGATAACTCATAAACACTGTTATGATAACTCCTCCCCACTGTTAAGATAAATCCTCACCACTGTTAAGATAACTTCTCACCACTGTTAAGATAACTCCTCACCACTGTTAAGATAACTCATAAACACTGTTAAGATAACTCCTCACCACTGTTAAGATAACTCCTACCACTGTTAAGATAACTCATAAACACTGTTATGATAACTCCTCACCACTGTATAGATAATCCTCACCACTGTTAAGATAACTCCTCACCACTGTTAAGATAACTCATAACACTGTTATGATAACTCCTCACCACTGTTAAGATAACTCTCACCACTGTTAAGATAACTCCTCACCACTGTTAAGATAACTCATAAACACTGTTATGATAACTCCTCACCACTGTTAAGATAACTCCTCACCACTGTTAAGATAACTCCTCACCACTGTTAAGATAACTCATAAACACTGTTATGATAACTCCTCACCACTGTTAAGATAACTCCTCACCACTGTTAAGATAACTCCTCACCACTGTTAAGATAACTCATAAACACTGTTATGATAACTCCTCACCACTGTTAAGATAACTCCTCACCACTGTTAAGATAACTCATAAACACTGTTAGATAACTCCTCACCACTGTTAAGATAACTCCTCACCACTGTTAAGATAACTCATAAACACTGTTATGATAACTCCTCATTAGTCATATAATTCTGATATATAATCAGGAGGAAAGTATATCGTTGTTGATATAATCAGGAAGTGCTAAACCGCCATGGTTATGCAGACTAATCTAGTTTGTTCTAAGTTATGGGAGGATAGCTCCAGTTCCCTGGATTAAAGGTAATTTATTTGTATTACCCTTGTAATATATTGGATATGTATTCCATGTAAAGGATAGAGAGAAGTTGAGAGATAAAGCGAACTTTTTTTTCATTTATTTATGGGGGGAAATAACCAGGTAAAAACGACTGTGTAAAGTGACTTTCTCGCTGTTAGCAGACGGAGGATCGATCCTTCACCACGACACACACACACACACACACACAAACAGACATAGTGTCTGTCGACAAGTGCCTTTGAAAGATGGTAGCTAACACGAGGGTCATCTGCTTCAGTTTGAAGTAAAATCGCAAATGTCAAAACTATCGTGAAAAAAAAGGGGAGCATTTGAAGGAGCTATTTTGTGAAAGTAAAGAAGGAAGCAGCATCCGACTCTCAAGTTTTTATTTATTCCAAACGATCTCTTTTCAGTGGCTCTTATCCATTGTTCCTGCACCCCTAGATGTTTCTTTTAAACGAGAGAGAGAGAGAGAGAGAGAGAGAGAGAGAGAGAGAGAGAGAGAGAGAGAGAGAGAGAGAGAGAGAGAGAGAGAGACAGAGAGAGAGAGAGAGAATGAAAACGCATCAGCCACAATAACAATAAATGGGGGAGCAGGAGGAGAAGACATGTTGAACTCCTGAGAAAACTAAAAATTCCTTCCCAGAAGACAGGCGACAACCAGAATACTAACAGGAAATGATAAGCATTTGCTGGTGTTGCTGGTGTTGCTGGTGTCACACCTTGGAGTGTTGACAAGATGGCTGGGTTGACATTCTTGGTGGGAGGCAGGAGCGGGTGGGCTGGGTTTGTGTTCTTTGGAGGGATGGGAGGAGGAGGGGTTGTGCTGACATGCTGGGGATAGGGGAGAGGAGAGGCTGGGTTTGGCAGGGGAAGGGGGTTGTGTTCTCACACAGGAGAGGAAAAAAGCAGTTCAACATCTCTCACTCTCTCTCATACTCTCTCACTCACACACTATAAACCTATTTTCTCTCACATACTCTCCCTCGCCAAATCTATCTCACTTTTATTCATTCGTTCACTTTAACTCACGCAATCACACTCTAACTCACTGACTTGCCCAATTTTACACACTCTTTCCCTCACCTTCACTCTCACTCATGCACTATCATTCGCACACTCACTCTCACTCTCCCTCTCCTCTCCGTCTCTCTTAACGCTCGTTAAGACCAGTCTGTTGAAGAGGGGAGAGTGTCTAAGAGGATGAAGAGGGAGCCTTGAAGTGGCCTCGCCCTCTTCACTTCCAGTTAAGGGACATCAAGGGTAGGGGTACGGTAGGGCAGTACGAGGGAGGGGGCAGCGAGAGAGAGGTAGGAGAAGTAGGGGGGGTGGAAGAAGGAGGAAAGGATGGAGGGGTTCTGGACTGACAGACAAACTGCAGCTGAGGTCCAGGTGAAATGGAGAGGTGAGGAATGGGAAGCAAGAGAGGGTGAGATTGAGAGAGAAAGAATGGATAAATATAAAAGTGTGAGAAGAGAGATGGAAGAGGAGGAGGAGGAGAGACGGACTCTATTCACTTCCTAATGTTTTAAAAAACTCAGCAGCTATTTTCCTTACACAATTCAAAAAACAGTGTGGACACCGGTAGGGCCTCCGCTCTGAGGAGAACACTGCCAGCGATTTTTAACTACCGGAGAGCCAGATGCGAGCGATTCAAGCGAGCTGTAACTACCCACTTAACGACCCAGTCTTTTTAACAATTGAAGACCAACAGACAATTGACTCGCCAGGCTGGCGATGAATTAGCCATAATGGCTATCTTGTTTGCCTTTGTATGTTTGAGTGTGTTTGGTTCTATATCTAGTGAGGGGAGAGATTGTGTGTGTGTGTGTGTGTGTGTGTGTGACAGAGAGAGACAGACAGACAGACAGACAGATAGATAGGCAGATGGGCATGCATACATACACAGAGACAGGCATGCCTACGGACACAAACAGACAAACATACATAAATATTGACAAACATGCACACTAATAAAGATATACAGAACCAGGCATACACATAAGCAGGCATACAAACAGATATACATTTGGACATATACACAGGCATGCATGAAAAGACACACATAAACGCATACAGACATAGATTTCCAAACATGCGCAGAAAGACATAAACACCGAGTAATCTCTTCGATTCTGTGCAACACCAAATACAACAACAACAACAAAAAAAAGAAAATACCAAATTATAAAGCTGTAATTCCACCAGAGGTCTAGAAAGCATCGTGTCTTCAATTTCACGATAAGTGTTGAGTGCTAAAGTAATCCAGATCACAGTGATGGTCCCACCCATGAAGCCAGCTCTGCTGTCTGCTTTAACTAGAAAAATGCCTATATCTGTAGTACGGTGTTACCTTACTCTATGTGACAGAAAAATAGTGGGAACAGAGGTTAGCGACGTTTCCCCTGCCATATTCCGTCATTCGGGATGGCTTTCCCCTGTCATATTCCATCATAGGGGATGGGTTTCCCCTGTCATATTCCATCATAGGGGATGGGTTTTTCTGTCAATTTCAGTTACGTAGCATGTGTTTTATAAATGAAGTAATGAAATGTGTTGTTAGCCTCGGCAGGGAGACTTCAGTAAGGCTCTGATGAGGCGGCCAAGCAGTTCACGGTGGCTTCAGTAACTACCTCACTTTCAGATGTTTCAGTCCAGCTATGCTGGAGTTAATACCTTCATTATTACATTCAAAGGGGAGCGCTAAGATCGTAGGGGTGTCATACATCGCTTGGGGTAATAGGAAGCACCGCTCGGAGTGGAGTCTGAGACTTAGTTTGACCCAGTACAATGAACATCAACAAGACCAAACACCTGAAGGGCTGACAGATTGAGAGTTCTGTCTCGATTCAGTGGGTGGTGGTGCATGGCCGCTCATAGTTGCTGGAGCGATTTATCTGGCTAATTATTGCAACGAACAAGAGACTATTAACCAGTTGACGGATCTCCAGCAAATTGCAGTCCAGTTCTCAACTTCTTCTTGGAGGGATTAACGGCAATTCTAGTCGCACGTAATAACAAGTCTGTTTACTGTTACTTGGAAATTGCTAGGATGGCTGGTCTATAACAGAAGTTTCATACGTTTTGCAGCTGACGGCCCACATAGGTTTGTCTTAGAATAGTGACGGCCCACATAGGTTTGTCTTAGAATAGTGACGGCCCACATAGGTTTGTCTTAGAATAGTGACGGCCCACATAGGTTTGTCTTAGAATAGTGACGGCCCACATAGGTTTGTCTTAGAATAGTGACGGCCCACACAGGTATGTCTTAGTATAGTGACGGCCCACACAGGTATGTCTTAGTATAGTGACGGGCCACACAGGTATGTCTCAGAATAGTGTTTCACAAGTGTCTAATTCATCATCCTGTCAGTTCTCTAAACTATTTAATCACACTCAGAGGAAGAGCTGATTTCTTTCCTTAGTTGTAAAAGAAGTAGGAAGAGGATAAGGGAGAATAAAGAGAGAATACGGTGTTGCAAGCATCAAGTCTAGTTATAATAACCCAAGCGACTTGTTCAGCCAAGAATGGTGTATCAAGTGAAGGCTAGCACTGTTTACCACTCGAATAATAGAGACAAAGATCCGGTCAGTAGGAGGGGGAGAGGGAAAAGAGGATGGAGGAAAGAGAGGAATAGAGGAAGGATTGTGAGGGAAGGAAGAGAGAGCAAAAAGGGAAGGGAAGTAGTAGGGGGAAAGAGTGGGAAGACGGAAGAGGAAAAAAAGGAAGAAAGTTGGGAAGGAAGAAAGTGGTGGGGAAGGAAGAAAGAATGGAGGTAGAGAGAAAGAAGGGGTAAGGAAAGAGGTGGAAAGCACAGGAGCTAAACAAGGAAGACAGGGTAAGCCCTGGTGTTACGAAGCCCGGGACTACGACTCCTAAGGAAGAAGACTCTTCTCTTCCTTCTCATCCTCCTCCTCCTCCTCCTGGAAGCAGGGGTAACTCACATATTTACAATTCGCTCCATGCCACCGTTGAAGCTCCTTACCTCTGGGGTCAACCTATCACATTACCAGTTTGGTTCCTCAGTGAATTCTGATGGAGGTAACGCGGCCTCGGTGAGCCAAACACCTCACACTCAAGTGAAAGGTCAAATTGAATTTACATTTCCCATTGTAAGATTCCGAACTGACAAGCACAAAGACAGACACACATACATACACGTACTTACACACACACACACACACACACACACACACACACACAGACACACACACACACACACACACACACACACACACACACACACGTCTGTATATTATGTAGTCCTTATGTGGTACTCAATACGTGGGTAATTCAAGTGCTCTCTGCCCACTGTGAATATGGGTAAAATCTTCCCAGGAAAATGAATAGGTTTCCCTGGCCAGGGTTAGGTCTCCCCTGAAGCATGTAGGTTATAGAATCACAATGTCTATTGAGTCTGGTCGCAGAGTGCGAAAGATTTTGACACATGTGTCTCCGATTTGTTCGCTCACGAAAATGCCCATGGATAATGAGAAATTATATTTATAATAACGACGATCACACTGACAGCAGCAGCACTAACAACAACAACAAAACGAAATTTTGTTCCATAATAATACTTAAACAGCACTTAACGATCGTTAGGAAGACGGAGAAATCAGCTTAGGCGGCTCTAACAAAGTGACAGCACATTCGGCTCACGATCGAAGGTCCCGGGATCAATCCTGGGCTAGCCGAGGCAGCTGGTTAAGTTTCCTCACACCTATTATCCTCCCTCACCAAGCAGTAAATAGGTACCTACACATCATCAAACTGTTCTCAGTGGCATCCTGAGGCAGAGGAATAACGGAACACGAATGGAAATAATCCACACTGCTCGACTTTAGTGGGTAATTCTGGATTAATAGCCTTCTGGTGGTTAATAATCCAAAGATCTTCTCCCTCATCTCCAACCCAATGAATACTCCAGAGAGGCTCTGTATCTTTATCTTTAATCCTATGCATGACGTCAAGAAATTTGTTTAAATGTAAATTCTTCGCATTTATAATTCTATTAATATTTCTTAAATCGGTTGAATTGGAAAATGTGAATATTGTATATTACTCACTGGATATATAACTCTGCTACTTCCAAAATACAATATTATCTTATGAATTACTGTGCCGAGGACAGATACTGTCTCAGTTATATTAAATATAATAATAATAATAATAATAATAATAATAATAATAATAATAATAATAATAATAGTTACTATTACTCTCATTATTTATTGTTGGATCGCTGTATTTGCTATTGTTGTTGACATTATTTTCGTTGTTACTCTTGTTCTCGTTACTGTTAATATTTTTTAACCTCTGCTGTTCTTGCTATGTCTAATGAAAATTTTCCCATTAACGTAAATTATCATTAACACCATTACTTCTCCTGGTAAATATAACAAATACTCAACTCAGGAGAGACTTAAAACAACATTTTATTTCCATAAAACAAAACAGCTTGACGGAATTCATTTAAACTTGTTAATCCTGGTCTGGAAGTCATAACAAAAGTTTTCAATACCATCTATTCATACCCCCCAAACCCATTCCACCAACCTGGCACCTCTTTAGAAAGTATATTGAGTCTAGCATGAAGAAAGAGAGCATTGTGAAACTTTCTAACTGTGTAATGAGTATTTAGGAAGTAAAACGTGGGGGATGTTTTTTGCCACCTCGTTTGGACTTCAAAAATATCAGAATACAGCATGAAAATATACATGAATTGTACAGTGATTAGGTAGTTAAGCTGTTTCTGAATTGCTGTACTATGTTGTATATTCTGTGGTCTTGATTATCTTGTTTTTGTTAATGTGTATGTACCAGGTCTGGTCATGGACCGGACCGCGGGGGCGTTGACCTCCGAAACACTCTCCAGGTATACACCCTCCAGGTATATACCCTCCAGGTATACACCCTCCAGGTATACACCCTCCAGGTATACACCCTCCATGTATAAACCCTCCAGGTATACACCCTCCAGGTATCTTGCTGTGCAGTGTTATTCTGTTTTCCGTTTTGCACCGTATTCAACGCATTCTCTTCTTATTGTAGGAATGTATTATCATGTGTTAGAACATCCACTCTCTTACACTGCATTACAGCTTCCCAGTGTATTTGTATTACTGTATTTTTTTGTGTATTAAAGCATCCTGTGCCAGGTCATTTCGGTACTGGAGTGTGTTGGAGCATCCTCTGTGGTATACTAGAGCATCCTCTTTCAGTGTATATCTGTAATTCAGTATATTAGAGCAACTCAACAGACAGAAAAAAGAAGGAAGGAGGTAAAACAATGCACTTACAAATACTTAAACAACTGAAAAAGTCTCATTGGGGGAAAAAAAATCTAAATGAGCAAACATAGTCAGGGAAGAGGGGTCCGTCAAGGATCAGTACTGGGACCTATATTGTTTCTTGTCTGTGCAAATGACCCACCGAGAGACCAAGAATTCTATATGTCAGTTTACAAAAGAAACATTATCGTAAATAAACACTTGCGAAAACTGACAAAACCTACAAGAATACCTTTACAGGCTTTACGAATGGTCAGAAAAATGGCTGTTGGAAATCAACCCCAATTAATGAAAGAGGAGGAAATAGACAGATTGGCCAGACTGTGTATCGCATGGGAGAGAACCAGCCCCCCAAAAAAAAAATCATCCATGAGAAAAATATCTCTCCCAGACTCTTCCCCATTGCCCTCCCAATGTAGTCACTCCAGGCACGGACTCCCACCTCCCGATCGATTAAAAAAAGAGCAACACGCCATTCATAATGTTTTGAGGTGGTATGGTTCATAGTTCCCATCTGGAGTACTAAAAACTGAACACCTGCTGGGGGTAACTTCGATGTGTGTGTGTGTGTGTGTGTGTGCCATGTATTACATCATCTCAGTTATCTACCATTGGAGTTACAAAGTGCTAATCATTGCCTTTTCTTCACAACTTTTCTCGTAGATTGAAACTGTTATACCGTGTTTTCTCTTAATTACGATTAAGTTCAGTCATCATCGTCGTCGCCGTCGTCTTCTCCTCCTCCTCCTCCTGTTCCTTCTCCTCCTTCCCCTCTTCCTTCTCCTCCTCCTTCTCCTCCTCCTCCTCCCTGTCCATTTCTTTTCCTCTCTTTTCCATCTTATACTTCACACTGCTCTTCAGACACGACACCCACAAGCGCACATATGCAAATTTATTCAAGCAAAATATGATTCAGGAACATAATATTCAGCCTTAACATTTTCTCCTGGATATTTATAGTCCTGCAAAACATTGTTTACCGAATATATATATATATATATATATATATATATATATATATATATATATATATATATATATATATATATATATATATATATATATATATATATATATATATATATATATATATATATATATATATATATATATGCGCTTTATTTGTGAGTAAGGTTTGGTTAGACTGTGGATTACATTAATCTCTACAATGATGTGTTATTCAGCATTAACTTGTTTTCAGAAGGTGGACTTGAGAAGGAACTTCTCATGATAGCACAGATGCTGCCTATGCTATCCAGAGAGGTAATGCATATTATATACGTTATAACGTGCATTTGGGTCAAAGATACCTTACCGATGCTTGCGGTAAGGTTGTTGATGTTGGTTTCTTTACTGGTTCACTGAGGGAGTTAGAAAGCAAGGGGTGCCTCCGTGGAGTGCTGTTAGAGCCATCATAATGGCGTTATCAGTATGGAGTGTGATAGTGTGGTGGAGGGATATGCCGAGCCTGTTGACCAGACTGAGTTGCAGATATGGAGCCTGAGGTGTTGGCGTGATGGAGTTACCAACACGGATGCAGGTGTGCTTATGTGAAGGTGGGTGTGAGGGGTGCTCACGTGGTGTAAGTTTGGATAATGTGTCAATGTGCACTAAATCAGTAAGGTTGACACATCATCTGGAGAATGAGTGGTAATCAGGCTAGATTCGAGGGAAGGGAGTGTTTCTCCTGTAAGCTGGATCAAGAACCCCCCTCCCTCTCAAGGCACCTTTCCTAAAAGTGTTACACTAGTTTTCAGACGATCGTGAAAGCCATGGATTCGACGTAGTCGACTTGATGACATCACAAGTACCCGGAGTCAGGTATGGCCACTTGAAGGAACTATCGACGTGGCTTCATGACCACGATAAGATAGACATGGAGCTATCGTTGAGGAATTACCGACTCTCCATCAGAGATCCTAGTCGTGTCCATGGACATCCCGTCGGGATGGACTTATCAGCGAGGAATCCGCGAGCTTCAACACTAAGAGGGAGGGTTTCTGCTCCTCTGAATCCGGGTTCGATGCTTTACAAGACGGAATTCGGAGCCAATTTATTCTTTAATATTATTTATACCCTCTGAGTGGCTACTTTGTTTACACACACACACACACACACACACACACACATCTCTGATACAGACACACGCAAACAAACACAAAACATACACATTTAACCCAACACACAAAGAAAAAACCCAGACAGTACTGCATACTAGCGAAAAAAATGTAACAAAAAAATTAATCAGTGGTACCGCAGCATGGCTTGTAAACACAACGACCCACAATTGATAAACTCAGTGCGGAAGGCTGGAAGGACAGGCAAAATTGACAGGTGGATGGGCACCCAGACAGATAAACTCACCACTAACACTGTGACGGGGCTGGCCGGCTGTCCATCTGTCCTGCCGGTGATTATGGCTAATATATATTTGTGGGAGTATTGGATAAAATGTTTGTGAAGCGCTGCTGGCTGCTGTGGAGGCCCGCACCCCCTACAATAATACACGAGTCAAAATAATACATTAGTCAACACAATGCACGAGTCAAAATAATACATATGTAAAATTAATACACAAAATAAATTATAATGTGAGTACATGTTATGTAAAATTAAACTTAACGCATTACTAAAATTATTACTTTAGGGAAAGTTATTCACGCGTAAATGTGTAATCATATAAATAAGTAATTAGATAAAAACAAAGGATTAAAAAAAATAGATTAGCATATAATTAAATGCATAAAAAGGGGAAATTATAATTTTCACCTAAAGCAATAATGATTACCAACGAGTATTTTGAACTAGAATTTTTCCTTTTAATTGAAAATTAATGTGTTTTGTGCACCAGATTGTTTCAGATAGGAGTGAGGAGAGAGAGAGAGAGAGAGAGAGAGAGAGAGAGAGAGAGAGAGAGAGAGAGAGAGAGATCTGATGTAGGTAACAGCTCTTAGCTTGTAAATAAAATTAGAAACCTTAACCTAACCTTGTAAAACCCTGTGTAAAAAGAGAGAGAGAGAGAGAGAGAGAGAGAGAGAGAGAGAGAGAGAGAGAGACGAAGAAAAAAGAGAGGAAACAAAGTTGAAATCAAGCTAACCGTGAAGACCGCGGACTGTAGTATTCACCCAGACAGCAAAACTATCCCTTTCCGACCGGAATAAATTTGAGAGAAAGTCCCCAGAGGAGAAAGGAAGAGAGGAAAAGCGGGTAAGAGATTCGGAGAGGGAGAAGGAGGTGCAGGGAAGTAGTGAGGGAGGAAGAGAGGGAGGGTTGGTGATTGGAAGAGAGGTAAGGAAAGGGAGAGAGGAAGGGCAGAGAATGACAGGGAGCTTGCAGGTTACATGTAACATCTCCGTCGCCTTGTAGGCAATGAGAGGTGTGAAATATTCCCAGAGAGGCAAGGCATACACCCAGGCATACACCCAGGCATACTCCCATGGTACAGTACCCAGGCATACACCCAGGCATACACCCAGGCATACACCCAGGCATACACCCAGACATACACCCAGGCATACACCCAGGCATACACCCAGGCATACACCCAGGCATACACCCATGCATACACCCAGGCATACACCCAGGCATACACCCAGGCATACACCCATGCATACACCCAGGCATACACCCAGGCATACACCCATGCATACACCCAGGCATACACCCATACATACACCCATGCATACACCCAGGCATACACCCAGGCATACACCCATGCATACACCCAGGCATACACCCAGGCATACACCCATGCATACACCCAGGCATACACCCAGGCATACACCCATGCATACACCCATGCATACACCCAGGCATACACCCAGGCATACACTGACTTGGCAACTTACGGAGAATTAGGAAGAGAAAAAGAACCTTCTGAGGTATAAATTAGACACATATGCAACATTTGGGTACAAGTTAACAGAATAACATCGGCGGCAAATGCATAGCTGGCAAATATAAGAAGAGTATTCACGAATCCGAACCAGCGGTTAATCAGACCACCGGAGTACGCTGTACCAGCATGGAGCCCTCTTTTTTATACACAAATCAATTTTACGGGCCAAGAGTTGTTATCCTACTTCAGCTCATTTCAAAGTCTAGTTCTATCCAAGGTATACTACCACTCCCCCAGGATGCGACCCACATTATTTGGCTAACATCCAGGTACCTACTTACTGCTAGGTAAACAGAGACAACAGGTGTAAGGAAACATGCCCAACGTTTCCACCCATACCAGGGATCGAACCTCGGACACTCTTCTCGCTAAGCATGCTAAAAAAAACCGAGAGAGTTTGAAGGCTTGCTGCAGGATTGTCCCCTAAGCTACAAGTGCTAGAATACAAAAACAGATTAAAAGAACTAGATCATTCATCTCTGAAACTTATAAGATACAAATTAGGGAACGGTGGGGGGCTTGAACCATGGGCAAGTGAGTCCTTAAACTCACAGGCCAGTGCGTTAACCACTCGGCCAGCTGACACTAATAAGAGTCATCAGTGATATGTTTCCAGACGTGTTATTACGATTTTGTGAATTATAAGATACAACTTACTAGATACGTAAAGAGATGGATAAAGTTGATAAGTAGTATTGAATATCTGAGAAAGAGAGAAACAGAAAGAAGAGACGTAATTAGAAAGTATGGGATCAAATGACTCACAGAGATATAAACAAGAATGCCTTCAGTTTACTGGTAATGAAGAAATGGTTTACTAGAAAGTGCATGTGGTGGAGGGCCACTCAATGCTCGGGCTCAGATGACAATGACTTAGCAACACCATTTAATCAAAATGCAGAGGCAGGGCCCAAGAGCTTAAGTTCAAACCCGGCATGCACAGATAGGTGAGTACAGGTGAGTACACCGAGATGAGTAATTCAAGTGCCCACACACACTCTCTCTCTCTCTCTCTCTCTCTCTCTCTCTCTCTCTCTCTCTCTCTCTCTCTCTCAGGCTCTCCTGCCTTATTAAATTTTTAATGGAGAGGCGCCTGTCCCCCTTGTCCATTTTCTGAGCAATTCGAAGCCACTGAGGAAGGGGCTGGCAGTTTGTTCATAAGTAATTAACCTCAACTCGTTCTGCAGCGGCAGCCAGGACGTGGTGAAGGGGCTCCAGGTCGACCTGGAAAAGAGAGGACACATGCCGGTTCATCACTTATTGAGTTTATCTCAGTGCAAGGGTTCGAAGCTACTCGGAAAAGGAGGGTAGGGGAAGGGAGAGGCTTGCGTGCTTCATTATTTATTGAGCGAGGCTTCGAAGCACATTCGCATAAAGGAGTTGTTTGATGAGTGACATTAGGGTGACGCTGATAGGGGAGCAGTGAGGGTGTAATATACACTCAGAAGTGTCTGTACTTCGGTATATATACCTCCCAGTGCGACTGGGAGGTATAGGGGTGCGCAAAGCAAGGCAGGTAGCGTTACCTGCATTTCTGTCATCGTGTTTGGCCTCCTGTGGATTAGTCAAGAGAATTGTCCCTGAACGTTTGAGAGGTGTGGTGGGAGCTCAAGACCCCAAGTTCATTGAAGCAGCAGTGCAGTGGGACATCCTGGCAGACTCCTCCAGTAGACCAGCTCCTCCCAAAGAGCACAAACAGTCCCACTGGGACAAACCGATCATGAAAAAAATTGCCAACACAATGCTCACCAACGCTTCAGGAAAGGACAAAGCTCGTCTCCTAGCGGTGAAGGCACTACACTCAGGAGATTTCCTTCTAGCTGTTCCCAATTCCTCTCTGGGTACTCGACTCGACCCACAGGCCATTCGGATTGGTGTTGCTCTTCGCCTAGCCGCCCCCATACTCACCGAACATAGGTGTATT
Source organism: Cherax destructor (assembly GCA_009830355.1). Lineage (NCBI taxonomy): Eukaryota > Metazoa > Arthropoda > Malacostraca > Decapoda > Parastacidae > Cherax > Cherax destructor. The sequence continues at coordinate 104,469 of WNWK01001549.1, forward strand.
TGCGGCAGGGCGACGGCTGATCAATTCGGACTTCATGGTCTAGTGTGTCACACATCAGAAGGGAAGTATGCTAGACATGAGGAGGTCAATGACATCATAAAGAGAAGCCTCGCCACAGCTCAACGGGAACCCCAAGTGCAGAGGTCTGATGGAAGTCAAAAGCGTCCTGATGGAGCCACCATGCTACCCTGGAAGATGGTAAGCAGATTGCTTGGGACTACACCTGTGCTGCCACATTGGCAGACACCTACCTGCCACACTCCTTAGCCGAAGGGGGTGGAGCTGCCAGCCACAGGGAGACCCAGAAGACCCGGAAATATGAAGACCTTCCCTCTTGCTATAACTTCATCCCAATAGGGTCGGAGACCCATGGAGCATGGGGCAAGTGTGCTCTAAAGTTTCTCAAGGAGCTGGGTGGAAAACTCATCATAGAAACCAAGGACCACAGGGCGACCAGCTTCCTCTTTCAGAGACTCAGTGTTGCGATCCAGAGGGAAAATGCCTGCAGTATTCTGGGCACGCGGCCCGCTACCGGGGAGCTGGACGAAGTATTTGACATGTAGCTCTGAGTTGTCATCTATGTTGTTTTACTCACTATTGTATTCTTGTTAATGTATTTTGACAATGTAATATATATATATATATATATATATATATATATATATATATATATATATATATATATATATATATATATATATATATAAAGATATTGGTTAAATTATTTTTGATGGTAGTTTGTAAGCAAAATGCAAACTATTAGTAAATAATCTCTCCTTGTATACATGGTGAGAGCTAATTTAATCCCCATTCCTTTGACTCCATGTTTCAATTTGCCACCTCTTGGAAAGCCTTTCCTTGTCCAGCCTTTCGAGTCTTAGTATCTCGTGCTTCGTAATCACGTCTCCACTGGTGCTACGTTCTTATGTAGTCATCAGTCTTAGTTCTTTTAGACACTCTTCCATGTATGGGTTTAATGCTGGCGCAGCATACTCTACGAGGGTACTCTGGCATTTGACAATTATAGACATAAATGAATTTTTGTTGAGGCTCCTAAATACTAACTAACCTTACGGTTTCCAGTTGCATATTTGCTGCAGATGATGTTCGGTTGATGAGCGCCTTTGAAGATATGCTCAATATTGAGGCTTTACAATCACCTGATTAAAGTCAAATTCTTTACACCTGTGAGTCGCATTTGGACGTCCAGCCGCTCGAACATGTGTTGATAAATGCGATAAACACCATCGATCTAATACATGTCTGCATAAATAACTCATTACGATTGTGACCAGATATAAACATGTAAATAGTTCATTACCACTGCCCAGTCCCTGGACTGTAATCTTTTGACTACCGCCCACAGAATGGGTATAGAGTGTATAATAAAGACAAATCATGCTCTTGACAACTGTTCAAATAATATTTTTAACACTAGCAGGTGAAGCTAGTTATCTTCAGTGTGAACACCTTGAAAGATATCTAAAAGATCTTCACCTAGAAGAATTGAAGAACAATGTGTACGTGTTGCCTACTGGCCTTTGCCACCATGTGGTCAAATTTGATGATGCAGTCCTATACTATAAACGTATTTTGTAATTATGCAAAACACTATTTAAATATTGTATATGTCCATCATTCATGTGCTCTGTCAAGTGATCATTGTACTTATCGTTGCATGCTCGGAGTGCATCAGCAGGGTGTACATTGCACTGCTGCCTACCTTGGTTTTCTGAAATGGTGTATTTCACTTTGCATATGATACTCGTCCTTCAAAACCAGATCCTGCAATTCATCTCAGTCATCTGAAAGCCTGATGGGCTAGAGCCTTCTAGTAGTTAATCGACGACCCTGGCTGGTTTGGGTAACCTAGATCTCACGGATGGAGGGGTGGTTGGCTGGGACAATTACCTTGCTTATGGGATGCTCCAGAAACCCAGGAACTTTCACGTCGGGGCTCATCTTGATTACCTTATGAGCGCTCATTCGCTGTTTGTAATTGAAAAAAACATTCAAATTTCACTACTCTCCATATGCTTTGGCTTGTGTTTGTTTTTGCACATAGCGTAAAGATGTATACATACTCTCTGGTTAAGGAATAATTTTAAATTAAAAGTTTCTGAGTCTGTTTTTATTTCCTCGTTTTTAATGAACGTTGCTCAAAGGTGGAAATAGCACGACTCAATGCTGGGATCGTGAAACCTGCAAAGCTGGCTTGTGTGAGCTGTACTCACATGTAACAGCCATGTTACATGTGACAGTGGGGGGACAAATTAGTCCCCCAGTGGGGGGGACAAAATAGTCAAACCAGGAAAATACTTTTTACCATAGTTAAGAACACCTACCTTTTTTTGTTTTAATCCGACCAAGAATCACTGTCAATCCAATGCCGTTGACAGTGCAATAAATAGGAGCAGGAACGCTTTGCCTAGGGTTACTTGGGAAGAAGTCAAGGAGCTTTAAGAGGTCAGTATTGCTCTCTGTGCTCCCAGAATGCTGCAGGGACTACGCAACGAGAACTGTTGGTTTTAATCTACCTAAGTCTTTGACAGCTTAATGCAGGTTTCAAAACAGACAACTCAGTTACTTTGACCTGCTTTCTGAATGCAATAAAGTTTTCAGAAACCAATGTGGGACCAGAACAAGTAGTAAGAAAATTGAATTATTTTTGCTGTTTTAATAATAATAATAATATATTATTATTATTATTATTATTATTATTATTATTATTATTATTATTAGTAGTAGTAGTAGTAGTAGTAGTAGTAGTAGCAGTAGCAGGAACAAAATATTCGATACACACAGTTGTGTTGTATTTGACTCTCAGTTTGTCCGCCTCACAGCAGAAATTCATCATGTTTTTTTTTTAAATACCTGAAGATAACATTCAAGAGCACAACAAGCAATAACTTTCGTAGAGACTTACACGGATGAGGAAAAAAAAGTCTCAAAATGGGTACGGTAGATGCATTCGTCTGTCAACGTGGCTTGACATTCATAGTGGCGATTCGGTAGCCTTCAATGTTACTAAATTTCAGTAAAGCTCACCAGCAGGTCCTTCTTCTTCTGTCAATTAAGCAGCTTCTGGCTCTATAACCTGTACTTCGTTTTTGATCTTTTTCCTTACACAAATTTTCGTGCACGTTTTAGGGGTTGAATTCATGCAGCCACTTGCCCGAAGAACTCCGCGGTTTGTCTAAGTCATGTCGTAGCCTTTCCCTTTCATATCCCACTTCTATTCTTTTTTTTTTAATTTTACTTCATTTGTAAACAGAGATATATATATGAGAATATCGTCTCTGTCATGTCTCTTGTAAACACTGTGAATAGTTCTGATCCCTGTGACGATCTTTGTGGCAGCAAACTACTCAGATTTGGCCATTCTGACACTCCCTCCTGGAACCATCACTCTTGTCTCCTACCCTGAGGTATTTGCTCCACTCCAATACTTTATTTTGTATCCTTGTCAATGGACAAGCTTTTTTTTTTTGCAGCTTCAAATGTCTTTTGGTAAAAAAAGAATATCATTTATATAATATCTTACCACGAAACAATGAATTATTTCAGTTTACGCTAAAATATTTTCAAGACTGTTCCATCTTTCCGGTACTCTGACGCTGTGAACCTGCCTACGTGATATTTATGTATTCAACTTCCAACTGTGTCTCCTCGTTCCATTACCTCTCATGAGGAACAGTCGGTCTTAGTCTCTATCTCTGAGTATATTGTAATGTCATGATCATATTTCCTCACTCTCTCTTATCGTCTTGCGTCTTGATCTCCATTTCCCACAGACTTTCTTCGTAGCTTTTGTTTTTTCAGCTCTGGTTTAAACATTGCACGGCTTGGCGTACTCGAGGACTGGTAAAACACATGGTGTGTTAAATGTTTTGAATGTTTACTTATTTAGATTCCCGAATGACACTCTTAAATATTCAAGTTTAGTATACCTTAGACGGGCTTCGAGAGTTTTTCTACTCGGTTCTGGCCCTATATACCGATGACAATACTCGCTAAATATGAGTTTCCTTGTATAAGGCTGGGTGTGATTTTTTTTTTTCTGAGAGTTGTTCTTTCAATAAATGATAAGTTTTCTTTGGTCGTATTATTCTCTCTTCGTTGCATTTGCTGGGGGAAGGGGGATTTTCAGCAGCCTTTTTTTCCAATAACATCTGTAGCCCAGTCGTGTCTTGCAGATACTGTCAGCCCATATCAGTCTTAATTTTGTTATTAGTTTCGCATCTCTTATAAACATTAATTCTAGGTATCTTTGGAGGTTATATATATATATATATATATATATATATATATATATATATATATATATATATATATATATATATATATATATATGTATATATATATATATATACTGGAACAGTATTCATACCAGGAACACAATGGCATAACCACAGTGGAGGGCAATGGCTAAGACCCTCCATGAGACATATACTTTTTTCTCTATTCTTTTCAATTAATGGCTAATTTTCATGTACAATATTAACCAGCACGATAATTTTAAGAAACTTCATTGAATAACACGTGTCTCTAAAAACCCGATTTCTCTGTATATATCAATATTTTGTGATTTTTTTCAAGGACTTTCCCAGGCCTGATTAAAATTCTGGTTGAGCCACTGCAAGACCCAACCAGAAACCATATGCTTATTGAGAACAGATTGTAAGTTTGCATACCATGAACAATATGCATACCAAGAACATCTTACGTATGCATAACAGTGTACTAATCTATATGTGGTTGCAAGGGTCGAGTCACAGCTCCTGGCCCTGTCACAACGTAGGTCTGAAGTTATTGTTAGAACATTATCACGCTCAATTTTTTTGAGATGAACAGAATAAGAGAAAATTTCAGTAACACGGGGAAAAAAATCATAATGGAAGGAGTCATTGTGTGAAGCAGGTCGACGGTAACTTTATGGAGCCTAGTCATCAGGTCGCCCCTTCAGCTCCTGGTCCCCGGAGGAAGTTCACCACAATGCCTTCGAACTGCATTAATAATGATGGAGTCAGGTCAGCACTTCTTAAAGGAAGAGCAAGTCTTCTGTGTGTGTGTGTGTGTGTGTGTGTGTGTGTGTGTGTGTGTGTGTGTGTGTGTGTCACTGTCTCTCTTGGTTACCAGCCTCACCTCCTCACTCACTGACTTTCTCTCTCTCTCACTTCACTCTACACCATACACGCACTAAAACTCTAAAACAATTCGTATTCTGAATCTCCTTCACCGTTACACTTGAGCGTCGTCTCCACCGCCTTGGATCCCCAACACACCATCTTGCCACTGGATATATATATATATATATATATATATATATATATATATATATATATATATATTCTGTACCGCTAGATGGGAAAGACGGCGTCGAGGGAGGTCTGACGAAGTGCAGTATTTGAAACCAACATATGAATTTCTTTTATCAAATAGGCGTATAATAAAAAAAAATCCTTGTTGGTTGAAAATTGACGCAACTGAAAGTAGATGTCGCTCTACACGCATTTCGTTCCTGATAAGAAAATAATTTTAATGAAAAGCGGACTATTTTGTTATTACTATTACTATTATTATTATTATTAATGTTGTTGTTGCTATTATTATAATTATTATTATTATTATTATTATTATTATTATTATTATTATTATTATTATTATTATATTTCGTAGTTCGCAATAAAAGCGGTGACTTATATCTATAATATACGTGTTATTGGTTCCAGGGGTCACCGCCCCCGCGACCCAGTCTCGGAGGAAACATAAATTTTGCGTTTTAAATCATTGTGGACATGTGTGTACATAAATATCATTCATTACCTTAAATCTACAAATAATATGTACCCGTCCTTGGTACTGTAATTCAAGGACACTGAACAATTAATTACCTCTGTTCAAAAAGACGAAAAAGGTAACAATTTATATTAATAGAAATTCCAATATTACTTTTTTTGAGTCAATTAATTAATAGGCATAAGCATTAACAAAATATTACACTTCACTTAATAAGAAAATTAAAACAATTAACTTTCATTTCAGTATTTACCTATGGAATTAAAACTTCACTTGAGTGATTAATTTAAATACGATGAGTAATATGCAATTATATCGGCTGATTAATATTAACTCCACCTGGGACTAATATTTTTTGAAGTGGGAGACTCATCAGTGTTTTGGATACATTTTATGGCTTCCAGTGAGTGGTATTCGTGGCCCTCCTGTTGCAACGGAAGTACAGTGCGAAACAGCCTGTTTCAACAGAAGTACAGAGGTTGTCGTGTTTAACCTCATGTTGCAAAAGGACAGGCACTCGTGAAGAGCTCTTGATCCGAGGAAGTGGAAGTAGTCTCTTCTTGGAATCCCTCCTGATTACCTTCCCTTCTCCACAGCTTTGTATGACCCCTACGGTTTTTCCCTTTTCCTCTGAATACTATAATAATAATAATAATAATAATAATAATAATAATAATAATAATAATAATAATAATAATAATAATAATAATAATAATATAGTAATAAATAATAATAATAATAATAATAATAATAATATAGTAATAAAAATAATAATAATAATATTAATAATAATAAAAATAATAATAATAATAATTTGGAGTTATATCTCATTTACCCCTTTATTCCTTTTCTCACTATTTTGTATCCTCTTGGGAAAATTACATCAGTTGTGACTTTCATGAGTTTAGTTTCTGTAATCTCAAGTAAATCTGGCAGATTATCTTAGTTATTTCTTGTAATAATATTTCTTGAATAAACGCACTCTTTAGAATAAATTTTATGACAACGTTTGATCTGGGTGGATTCATTCTCTCTCTCTCTCCCAATTCACTTCCTCTTGATTACCATCTTACAAATACCATTATCACTCTGTTTCCCTTCTTTATTGTGTCCTCTCTCCACTTCTCATTACCGTCATCTCCCTCCCCCTCTTTTTCATCTCTACCAACTTCTTAATTCCCTCCTCCTCTTACGTCTCCTCCTCCTCTGCTAATCATAGTTAATGCCTATCTCCTCACCGCTGACCGCCAGCTACCTGCCACCCACAAGATGTCTCACTCACGAACTAAAGGACGACCACCTCCACAATGTCTTTTTTCTTTCCTCTTTCATTTAGCAAAATTAGTTACATCAGTAGTGTGTTGCCACCCTGCTCTATGTGATGGGTACACAGTGGGAACAGAAGCTTGTTATAGTTCACTGTCTTATTCCATCACTTGATCCAAAGATTTGGAACTACTTTTTCTCTGCCCTGGATAAAATTTGATTGTTTCTGTTTCCCCCAGGCTCTGTATGACCTTCAGGGTTTAGAGCTTTCTTGTGAACGTAAGATGATAACAGGAATTCCTGGACAGTAAATCTTGTTGGAAAGTAGCTACTTCGAGTGTGTCTTCTGAAGAGTACATTGATGTTGCCGAGATCTTGATTGAAGGTATTGGAGCTACTTTCCCCTGCATTGGATCAAGTCTTGTTATCTCCCATTCTCATGGTGCTGCATGGTACATATAGGTTTATCGCTTAGCAATATAATAATAATAATAATACTAATACTAATAATAATAATAATAATAATAATAATAATAATTATTATTATTATTATTATTATTATTATTATTATTATTATTATTATTATTATTATTATTATTATTATTCTATCGACTCAGCAGTCACATGCCAACCTCGAAGAAACAAGTGTTCAATATGACCCATACTGGTTTAACACACACACACACACACACACACACAACACACACATACTTGGCCAGGAGCTATGAATCGACCCCTGCAACCTCAAATAGGTGAGTACACTAAACCTGTGATCTTGAGTCCAGTACACAGCATTAACACTGTTTTTAGTGAGTCACTGAGCAGCTGATCATATTATTACAACCCGTCTTAACTGACTTTTCCTGACAAATAAATTAACAGCATCATGCTTCCAGCTAGACCGGTTCTTTCTGCTCACTTCTATTCACAAAGAAACCAGTATGCATACACGGACAATAGGCATACAGGGAGAGTAGTCATAGTCAGTAGTCATGCTGGGTCAGTAGTAATGAAGGGCCAGTAGACTTATAAGACTAGGAGAATACTGAATGTGTCCAATTTGAAATCACTGTTGCGAGTTCAATTTTGTTTAAATATTTACTGCTCAAATCACGGTACTGGTGGGGTTAGAACCCATGGCAAGTGATTCGTAAACAAAATTTGCTTTTATGGTCACAGTGAGGCTCATGCTAACCTACCAATGGTGTATAAATATACTTAGTTGGATGAATCTTATTGTAACCAATTGGCCCAGTGGCTTACGCACTGGCCACAAGTTTCACGGCTTGTACCACCAGTACCGTGAGTCTTTTCCAGCTCCTTTTTCATACCCGGTTTTTTTTTATTCCTGTCTCTGTGACCATCAGCAAACTTACGTCGCTATTTGCACGCGCATCTAAATCATTACGCAAATTATGAACAACAGGAGACCAAACATTATCACCTTAGGGATTCCACTTGCTGCTGGTCCACGTTCTGATTGCTCCACAGCTTCTTATATTTTCCTGTGTGGTACCTAATTAACGGCGTTACTATGTACAAATAAATAATACTTTATATTTTATCCTTGTCCATTGCTATTCCTATAGTGTGTTTCTTAAATATTCACAAATGGTAACAGAGACATACAAACAGGCAGAATGACATTAGATGCACAGACGAACAAACCAAAAACCAAGACAGGTGGACAGATGGGCAGATAAAAAGGCAGATATAGACGGACATTCAAACAGACAGTCAGGCAGACAGAGAGACAATAGGCTCGAGGTGCTCGAGACGGGAATGTTTAGAGGAGGAAATGGAGGGGATGATGATGAGGGCGTAGGGCGAGACGTATCGTAGTTCATCGTCAAACGACCTCTCGAGAAATGTGTCCAAGTGACGTTATCTTGTGTCCGGAGAACGTCACACACACGCACGCACATAAGAAAGAAAATTACTGTAGAGGATCGAGTGATAAGGCCGAGGAGGACAGAATGGTATGCGAAGAACTAAGCAGAAGATTTGGAGAGGTTTCCACAGAGGACTGAGAAATACCATAGAACAGGGTTAGTAACAAGAGATTAACCTTCAGTGACACACATCTACACACTAACAGGAAAAAAATGAAAAAGTTACTTAAGTGGACACAAAGCATGGAGCCTGGCAACGTATTCCCATGGCACTTTAAAAGAAGTATAGCAACTTTGTGAACCAATAGCGAGGATCAAGTCGTTTAAGACGAACCACTTACCGGAAAGTTGGAAACTGCTAATGTAGTCACTACCTACCTGGAGTCTCCCTGCAGAGTGCTACGAGGGGTCAACGCCCCAGCGGCCCGCCCCTGACTAGGCCTCCAAGTGGATCAAGGCCTGATCAACCAGGCTGTTACTGCTTGTCGCACGTACGAACCACAGCTTGGCTAATCAGGAGCCGACTTGAGGAATCTAGCCAATTCCCTCTTAAAGACAACAAGAGGTCTGTTGGTAATCATCCCCTTCTGTATGGTTAGAAGCTGTTGAGCAAATTATCTTACTCTGTATTTAAGGAGTGAGACAAACAGGAAACAGTAACCGACAGAATTTTATCAAAGACGAGTATGCTGCCCAAAGTATCAGAGAAAACAAAAACACGGATTCATTAATGGAAAATTATGCCTCGCAAGGCTAATAAATTTAGACAAGACAAACTAACGAACACCCTAGTGATCAAGAAACTCTGTGACACAGTAAAAACTACACAGAAACTAGTCACTGGTCAAAAAGACAGACAAGGTATCAACATGGGTTAAGGAATCGTCTCCCAGGGGAAGAGACGCTGACTTAAAATCATCAAACGTGACTAGTGGAGTTCCCAAAGGCTCAGGCATAGGTCCCATGCTACTCCTGGAATACACACAAGATCAACCATAGGGAATAGACCCCCCATATGACAAATTTTGTAGACGACACAAAGATAACGTGAAGAAAAAATAATAGGAGATAAATGGAAGGAAATACAAGATCTAATCAAACTTCATGAAAAGTTTCAGAAATCAGATACTGGAATTCAACCGCAGCACCTACGAACCAAGTAAGATTAGCACAGGGAAGGGAAGGATGGGGTATGTACGCCTTACACAGTGCACCATTAGCGTGAAGAACAACTTACAGATCCACGAAATGGATAAACCTTGAGAGTAAACATTATATTTAATCTGTCCTAAGAAGAATACAAGCAAAATAACAGTAGAGTATGAGAGATTAGAAAACGTTAGAATACTTACAGACATCTAAAAAAATATATATAATCAATCAAAGCACTTTTACCCCACAAGCGAGACCGATCCTCGAGGACACAGCTCTAGCGTGAAGCCCACCAACTCTAGCAAAATATAAAACGAAAAAATACAAAGATTCGCCATTAGGATGGGACATGAAATGAGAAACAAAACCTATGTAGAAAACCTGATTGAACCTAAACTCAGGCCTTTGGGAGAGAGCATCAAA
>WNWK01001549.1:120000-147500 GCA_009830355.1 Cherax destructor
TGTAATTGCTGTTGTAGTCTTTTTCCGTTTCCCTTTGATTTTCCCGTTCCTCCTCCTCCTCATCCTCCCTTCTTTTCGCCCTCCCTTCTCCCCCCACTATCTCCTCTTCAGAAAGAGGTTAAAGGGCGAGAAGTAGGATGGCTCAAGTCATCCCCCTGAACACCACTTGCTTTATCAAGTCACTCAAACGACGGAACTGGAAGGAGGATCCCTGACTTCATGAGGGGATTAAACGCCATGATAACCAGTCAATCCTGGCATCCAACTTAGAAGTCCCCCCCAAAAAAAAAACATCGTGATAAAAGACAGGGCGTCTAGTTAGCGTCCAGTCCTGGTGCGAAACTGTGGCCATTTGCCTCCTATCACGGTCAATAAAGCGAGCGAGCCAGGTAATCAAAGGAGTCGAAAAAAAAAATATACATCTATCTAGATTGGTTAGTTTATTAGGGTCCTTAAGACTGCATGTCACCTGTACACTACCAGTCGAGGATTCGTTAATCTGCCTCTGTCCAAGTGGAAGCCAATAAATATATAATTACAGCTGTATAAATTCTAATTATAATGTACATATAAAAGCCTGGGTATTATACGTGTTTTGAAACCTAATGACAGCACGAAAGTCTTTGAGGTTGCATGTTATCTGTTCGTAGTTAATCAAGGATACTTTTCCCTAATGTTCATTTTAAAGTGAATTCTCAGTGTGTATATACTAAGAGATATACCTCCATGTGTATATATGCTTATCAAGACAGATATACTTCCCAGCATATAAACAGTGTTAATCACTCTGTAGACTAAAATATATACTATATTCACACACACACACACACAGCGGGGCCAGGAGCTGTGAATCGACCCTGCAACCACAACTAGGTGAGTACACACACACACACACCCACCCCACTGACACTGGGCTGTGTTGCTTACAATACGAAGACACCACCCTATCTTATTAAATAATTTTGGCAAGCTCCATCACTGAAGAGACAAGAGCTATATCTACCATAAGTGCTGGTGGGGGAAGATGGCTTTAAAATAAAAAAAAATCTTGCAGTTCCACACTCTTAAATAACTTTCTGGATTTATTACTATATATGAACAAAATTTGATGTAAGTATTGTGAGGCAGTGTTGTGAGAGTCCCGTTTTCTACTGGCCCTATCTGTCAACGTGATGGGGACGTTAAAAGTTCTGGGCTGTGTGTAGTGAATGTTTATCTATATAATTAGTGCCACGATACTGAGCAAATTAGCAGCTGAGGTGCCATTGTGCTAATGTGGTGAGCGAGAGAGGAAAGAGAGAGAGAGAGAGAGAGAGAGAGGAGAGAGAGAGAGAGAGAGAGAGAGAGAGAGAGAGAGAGAGAGAGAGAGAGAGAAAATGTGTCGGTGATGCGTCCAGAAACAGGTTTGGGCTAATTAAGTTACAGAAGAGACACTTTTAATCTCGACTATGCCTTCCGTAGTCGTAAAAATTGGACGATAAAATCGGTGATAGCTAATGACGCTTCGTTATAAATTAAGCCCGTTCCCCCTGGGTCACACCTCTGCGGCGCCCCTGGCAGGAGGTAGGGAAGGAGGCTGCCTCTTGACTCCCGCTTGGTGGTTCATGGGGGTCGTCGCTCCCCTCGGTATGATCCTTGGCTTCTAGTCCTGCTCATTTAGAATACTGGTGCCAGTCACGTCATCTTGAACGTTGGCTGGTTGAACTTTGACCGGTAGAACGTCATTTGGTGGAACGTCGGTTGACAGATCGTCAGGTGATTGTTAGAACGTCGAGGACAGACCGCAAGGAGGTAGAAATGTATCCCCAAACTTCCCCTGGCGAAGTTGATGGTCGATCCGGTGTTTTACGACCTCAGAACTTGAAGGAGACGATAAGGGGTCAATTTTTCTTCACGCTGAAGACTGACGAAGTGTTGTTCTCTCTGGGCAAACTTGCTAACAAGGTGTTGTTCTCGCGGGCGAGATGATGTTCTTCCTGCTCTACAGTGTCGCTCTCGCTGTACAATAACAAGGTGTTGCTGTACTCTCTCTCTCTCTATCGTCAGTCTCCGTAACAAGACTATGTTCCTGAGCTCCTTCTCCCTCGTGTCTTGACTCTCGGAATGCTGAGCTTGGGGGCAAGATAGTGACCACGATAGTAGCTATTATGACCCTCCCCACACCCACCTCTGGTCACCTGGTGACCCTAGCCAGCTCTCAAACGTGTTTTCTTGATGTGTTTTTTTCCCCCTCTGTTAATCCCACTACTGTCAAAGTTCCTGATAATTCTATAATGAACCAGTCCAATGCCAGGGACTGGGACGTTGTCTGAAACTTCCTCCTCCTCCCGGTAAACAAGCAGAGACACAAGTTGCAACATGAGCTTTTGTTGGGACGACAGCAAAATTTCCAATTTGCACTTATTCGGACTAAACTCTCTTAATAACGATAGCTTTCATAGAACCTCAGCAAGCCTCCTCGGAACCCAGCTTGAAAACCTCCGGGTTGGATTATTAAATGTCACAAAAAATGTTAGAGTGAATATAAACAAACATCATTATAAACTGCATAGCCAAATAATACTGTGGTCGCTAATTTTTTTTTAATAAAATTGGCAAATTGGGACTTAAGCCATCGCTGCGTGTAGAGCTCTATCATACTTTTCATTCTGAACTTTCAACGCTAAATTGTGGGCCAGTTGTGAATTACTCCATCTCCATTTACGGTGCCCCGTGGCCTGGTGGCTAAAACTCTCGCTTCACACGGCGAGGTGTCCGGATTCGATTCCTGGGGAGGGTAGAAACATTGGGCGGGTTTCTTTACACCGGTTGTTTATGTTCCCCATCAGTAAAATGGGTACCTGGGTGTTAGTCAACTGGTGTGAGTCTAATCCTGGGACAAAACTGACCTAATTTGGCCGAAATCCTCAGCATAAAAAGAGGTTTTCTATATAGTAGTATGTCATTGATGTCAGCTAAACCTGTATACCTTGTACATGTACGTGTAGAAAAAAAGATATTCTTATTCTTATTGTTATTATTAGTATTATTATTATTATCTACGGTACCGTCTTATTCTTAGTCAATATCCAATTTTGAGTTCGGCCTTTTCGGCACATTCGGCTTATTACGCTCTACGCGCGCTCACGCACACACACACACACACACACACACACACACACACACACACACACACACACACACACACACACACACATGGTTGTAATGTGTGGATGTATACCAAAATGTGGAACAGTAATGTGTGGAAACAAGCCATCATGTGGATCAGTAACGTGCGGATATATACCCTCAAGAAGCATTCATCTTTCAGGGCATATTATTAATGTATTATTCAAAATACCATAACTAACATTAGAACGGAAGAAATTAACAATACCAGAAGAAAATATAAACGCACGGCTCTTGTTTACTAGGAGCGCAGAGGCGCAGAGACTCAGGGGACTGCTCCAGACCTCACCTCTTCCCCGATTCCCAGTTCTTTCACTTCCCCCAATCCCCCTCAAATGCCCTGATACCCCTCGTGAAACAGGAGGAATCCGTGTAAGCTATACCCTTCCCCACCCACCTTTCACTTCCTCTCATGCCCAGCCTTGCATCATGCCCAGGCTTGCATCATGCCCAGATAAAATGGTATTCGTGATGAATGGTTTCATACCCCTTTACCCTGCTCTACCACACTCGACTGGGGTGCCCCGTAGCTCAATGGTGAGAGCAAGATTCTGAAGTCGATTCCCTGGCACTGTTACGTGTGTGTAATTGCACACACACACACACACACACACACACACACACGTACACACACATTATATATATATATATATATATATATATATATATATATATATATATATATATATATATATATATATATATATATATATGAACAAACAGAAAGGTGGACGGCAGGCTCGAACCTTGTTCCCTGATTAACAGGTCCAGCGGTTTACTGCTGAGCTGCAGGGCAAGTGTCACAGAAGACACTGCTGTGTCCTGTCTGCGTCAGCGGCTACTATCTATGACCCAACTAGCTAGTACTAGCCAGATAGTTTTGATGTTAAGCATTAATAGAGACAACAGAAACATAGGCCACAAATTTTACGGCCTTTGCCCAACAATAACAGGCGGGTGGATCAAGGTGGGTTAATGGCGTCTGGTATTCCTTTTTTTTTTTTTGGCTTCTTTTGCCCGACAGGTTCAAAAGGACAGGCCGCACTTTATTCTCCAAAACCTGCCTTTATTAGTGTTCCCATACTCTTATATTTCGTTCTGGAACATTGGCGGCGAGGTGAAGGTGGATGGAACTAATGAGAGAGAGAGAGAGAGAGAGAGAGAGAGAGAGAGAGAGAGAGAGATAGAGAGAGAGAGAGAGAGAGTTTAATTTTGTTATGATTATTGCGGTTGCTTATCTTAATTTTTATTTATTTTTAATAAATATTTATCAGAAATATTAGTAACAGTAGAAATAATAATAATAATAATGATAAAAGTAATAATACTACTACTAATAATAATAGTTAAGATAAAAGTATTAATACTAATAATAATAATAAAAATAAAATAATAAAAATAAAAATAAGAATAATAATAAGAATAATAATAAAAATAACAACAAAAATAATAACAAAAATAATGATAAAAATAGTAATAATACTAAATTTATTAGAATTGCTATTACCTTAAAAAATTATTCCTATTACCTTAAATATAAAGCTGGACTAAACAAGCTATTCAAGCTTTCACTCGCTCTCCACACATTGTTGAAATAGCAACACGGAGAGTTGCAAAGAGGCTACTGATCAAATATTCACCGTCTCACCTGCTCCTTTGGTCTTATCTGGGCACGTGTTCATTCAGCCAGCGATGGTAAACAGTGTGTAGCATTGTAAACACTTCTTCAGTGCCATAAGTTATGATGTTGAGGTGGTTGGGGAGGAGGGTGGTTAGAGTGGATTGTGGTGGGGGGTAGGGTGCTTGGGGAGGGTCTTTGGGTTTGAAAAGAGGGGTGGTAGGGGAGGGTGGTGCTTATTTTTTTTCTTTTTTTTTAGAAGGGGAAGGAAAATTGGTAGCACCAGAAATGTGCTGTTACGCTGTTCTATACAATAGTTTCATAGTGGGAACGAAAGGTAAATTATGTTTCTCTTGTCGAAGTCCATTGCACAGAATGGATTTTATGCATATTAATTAAATGTGTCAGCCTGATCTGGAAGACAATGAGGATATGGTCAAGTGTCCCATAAGGATTCAACACCTGCGGAAGCCTCAAAGGACTCCTTCCAGTGAAGCTGGAGTTACTGTCACTGGGAAATTACCATATCTCTGGATGGTGTAACCCACACACAGAAGAAGAACTTTTAGAAAAATATCTTCATTCCTCACAGAACGGAACAAGAAGAGTTGAATGATAGCTCTAGGCCTTTCGTGTTTCAATCAGGAGCTTGCAATGTCGCAGACATGAGTAAGAAGTCTAAGCAGATTCGTTCAAGAGAATGTTGTTGTTTACTATGTGTGTGTGTGTGTGTGTGTGTGTTTATATATGATGTGCATAATGCATTCGCATGCAACTGAGGCATAACTGGGCTGCTAACTGATGCTGGTAAATTCAAGGTGGTCAATGAGGATATCTTTAAGCACCTCAAAGTAGATGAAGTGTTTATACAGTTCCAAGTATAGTAAGCACCCTCCCACCAGGCGTATAGTAAGAACCCTCCCACCAGGCGTATAGTAAGCACCCTCCCACCAGGCGTATAGTAAGCACCCTCCCACCAGGCGTATAGTCACTGACAACTTTGTAAAGGTAAAGGTCGTGTGCCTCGTCTTTTTCACCGAGCCGGGAGGTTCACCTGTGGACAATTGCATTCGTCTAGCACACATGACTGGATACCATCTTGTTTCTGACAGTCACTGTCACAAAATGATGCCCATACACATGATTTTCTGATCGGAACGGATCATAGTGGTCTCGGGTCTCTGGGTATTTGTGTTTTCTCGTCTACCTGAGCTGATATCCTTCAGCGGGAGGGTTTTAACAAAAAGAGTTGTGCCGCCTGAGCGGCTAGTTTAATGGATAGAGGGATGCCCAGTTGGGAGAAGGGATGGGTGGGTGGATAGGTTAGTTCGGTACTGGGAGGGATAATTGGATGGTGGGAGGGAGATTAGAGAGGGGCGGGCGGTGAGGGTGGGGATTGTGTGGCTCGGCCGCTCCAGGGATGTTACTGTGAGGGGCCGTCTTGGGTAGTGGGGTATGGATGGGTTATTGTGGGGTGGGAGGGGGTTAGGAATGAAATGGTGGAGTGGTTGTAGGGGTATGGTGGAGTGATTGTAGGGGCATGGTTGGGGTAGTGGGGAGGGTATGGAGGGGTTTGGGGTGCCTGTGGATGCTTATTATATATTTGTGTACGTGTACCAGTATTTCTACCTGTGACTACACCTGTCCTTTCCCTGAACCTGAGCCCTCAATTAAATATGTGCGTGTACCTGAGCTTGTAACCCTTCACTTAATTTCACCTTACCTGGTCACATTCAGTCATTGGGACGATTCTTATGACAGCAGATTAAAATTGTTATCCTCTGAATATCTTCTGTTACATTTACACCTATTTTGTATTATGGACCTATTGCGGACTTAAAGCTTGTTCCTTGTTCCTTGTTCCTTGGCTAGCAATATGAATAGGAGGAATTGTACTTGAGAAGCTCTTGCTAGTGCCACTATCACATCTAAGAGGAAAATGGCAGGATGGATAATGAGAACATTCAAGACAAGAGATGCTAAGCCAATGATGATCCTTTTTAAATTACTTGTTCTCTCTAGGCTGGAATACTGCTGTACATTAACATCTCCATTCAAGGCAGGTGAAATCGCAGATCTAGAGAATGTACAGAGAACATTTACTGCACATATCAGTTCCATTAAACACCTTAACTACTGAGATCGCTTGGAAACACTTGACTTGTACTCACTGGAGCGCAGGCGAGAGATACATCATAATCTACACCTGGAAGATCCTGGAGTGACTGGTCCCTAATCTGCACACATAAATCACTCCCTACGAAAGGAAAAGACTTGGCTGACGATGCAACATACGCCCAATGAAAAGTAGGGGCGCCATTAGCACACTAAGAGAAAACACAATAAGTGTCCGGGGCCCAAGACTGTTAAACAGCCTCCCACCAGCCATAAGGGGAATTACCAATAGACCCCTGGTTGTCTTCAAGAGGGACATGGACAGATACCTAGAGTCAGTGCTGGATCAGCCAGGCTGTAGTTCGCACGTTGGACTACGTGCGGCCAGCAGTAACAGCCTAGTTGATCAGGCCCTGATCCACCGGGAGGCCTGATTGTGGACCGGGCCGCGGGGGCGTTGATCCCCGGAATACCCTCCAGGTAGACTCCAGGCAGGTAGGTATGAACCTGTAGGCCTACTACAGTGCATCTCTATGATGTGTGTGTATGGGTGGCTTGCCGGGAGAGATGGGGATTTGAGTTGGTGGGGGATGGGCAGTGTGAAAGATGCAAAAAAAAAAACATATGTGAGAAAGACTTTTAGAATCTCCGGGACAATGCATCGAGGAACAGAAGTCAGTTTCAACACCGCCTGTATTGTACAGTGGAACTCCCACAACGATCTTGTGAACTTCACAGACGATAAACTAATCCTTAGAGAAGCTGACCAGCACAGCAGATGTTTAGAATCTGCTCCTATCGCCGCTACCTTCACATCAAATTCTGGTAGTTTTATGATTCCAGACGTTCTCAGTGGACTCATTCTGTCTAAACTGGACAATTAAGAACACAAAGGCCCAATACCGTGACAGGAATATGTCGGACCGAAACTTCGTCATAAAGTTTCTTTCACCTATGTGTGGGTTATTTGTGTAAACTGGACGATTACTCAGTACTTCCCCTCACATACAGCACCTCACATACAGCACCTCACATACAGTACCTCACATACAGCACCTCACATACAGCACCTCACATACAGCACCACTCACATAACAGCACCTCACATACAGCACCTCACATACAGCACCTCACATACAGCACCTCACATACAGCACCTCACATACAGCACCTCACATACAGCACCTCACATACAGCACCTCACATACAGCACCTCACATACAGCACCTCACATACAGCACCTCATACAGCACCTCACATACAGCACCTCACATACAGCACCTCACATACAGCACCTCACATACAGCACCTCACATACAGCACCTCACATACAGCACCTCACATACAGCACCTCACATACAGCACCTCATATACAGCACCTCACATACAGCACCTCACATACAGCACCTCACATACAGCACCTCACATACAGCACCTCACATACAGTACCTCACATACAGCACCTCACATACAGCACCTCACATACAGCACCTCACATACAGCACCTCACCTAGTAGCTGTATTTACCCCATCTGTTTTATTTCTCTGTATTGGCTACATAAAGCGTGTGGTGTTCGAAACGTCTCCGTAGAAAATATCAAATGCCACTTTTGTTTCTTACATACAATGATGATGATGATAGATTGTTGTATGTAACACGTCATGCAGCGCTGAAGAGCAAAACACGTACGGGTCATTCACTGCATGGATGTGCTGGAGAGTCCAGCCTCCGTCCAGTATTTGAAGCCCAGTAACTGGTCAGTATTGTTATCTCTCACGCTAATAACCAGATAGAGAGAGAGAAAGAGAGGAAGAGAGAGAGAGAGGAAGAGAGAGAGAGAGAGAGAGAGAGAGAGAGAGAGAGAGAGGGAGAGAGAGAGAGAGAGAGAGATAGGAGAAAGAAAGAGAGAAGAAAATTAATGGTACTGAGCAAGGAAGGTTTGACTGTGATAAAAAATAGAGTAAAAATGGATGACTGAATATAAATATAAATATAAGGAGAAATGCATCGTATACGAGACTCTCTCTCTCTCTCTCTCTCTCTCTCTCTCTCTCTCTCTCTCTCCCAACATATAATTACTAAATACCATATTAGAGTAAATAAATAATACCACACTGATAGACTACACAGGAGAGGAGGGAAGGTTCCCATTGTTAGATCAACATTTAAATGCTCTTTTAAACTAGAAATTAAAGCAGCAATTATATGAAGGGAAATAAATGATATAAGGACAATTTGAATCAAATTTTCGACCTTCCAATTTAGAACTGAAATGGCCCTTAAAAAAAAAAAGTTACTTATGACTTTTAGTAGAATATACTCGAAAAGACAAACTGAAACGAAGACATTGTTTTAAGTTATCCAAGAATCCTTAAATTTATTTGTCACTGAATACAAAAACTAAAGAATGTTGTAGTTTAAATAGGCACATTCTCGACTAATAGGGTATTAACTGCATTTACGTTTCGCTCACCAGCCATGCTGGTGTGACATTCGCCCGTATTAAAAAAAAAAATAGCATTTTGGTCACAGTAGGGACAATGCTAGCATTTCTAATATGTATAGAAATATATCTAGTTGGAGGATTTTTACTATGTCGTCATGGCACACTGGCCTGCCAGTTTCAGCTTAACCTGAGTTCGAACCCCACTCCGTTCAATGAGGTGATTCAAGTTTTGTTTATCCAGACTTAGGAATGATAAAGCTTAGCAGCTGAGTTGTAAGTGAGAATAGCAAAAAAAAAAAAAAAAATAATATGAAAATTATTGAGTATATATAGGACCTGCCAGTAAGTAATGATATGAGACATTGACCCAAATGGAATGTTTATTGACGACGTTTCGCTCACCATGTGTGTGTGGGGTTTTTTAAGAGCTCTTCAGCAGCCTCAAAGCAACCTTCTCCCTCTCCTAAAATCAATTATTTGTTCCCGCTAGCTAATACTGAATGCTGGTGGTATTCTATAAAGAAAATAAATCATTTAATAGTTTGTTGGGCTGTGGTAGTAAGTATAATAACGTTGTGCATTGGTTTATCTCTTCCTTACTAAATTTTCATGTTTGCTAATAAGGCACAGGTTTATCTTCCATTTTAGCTTTCATTAGCGACCACAGCCATCAGGTAACTTTCTCTCCACATGCTGACCTTGACCTTGTATCTAATGTGCAAGGTCATGGTCTGAATGTGGATTGAGAAAAGTCCCCAGGCTGGTGTAAAATATAAATTACTATTCAAATATCGCTTTTATGCCTTATATACTACAATTTTAAGTCGTCAGTGTGGAGCCGACGGAGCTAGGTTGGGAAGAGAACCTTCTGCTTTACTGCATAAGAACTTAAGAAAGACTGAATGCTGCAGCAGGCCTACTGGCCCATGCGAGGCAGGTCAAAGTTACCTACCGGCCTAAGCCACTGACCCAAGCTAGTCAGGTCTTATTTTCCCAGACTGGAGCTGTATCAAATAAGGTATGCATTGTTTACATTTGTATTAATTAGACCCATGTGTAACGTTTGGAAACATTAGGACAGAAAGCTACTGGAGAACTAAACGTTTCTTAAAAATGCTGACACCGAAAGCTCAAACAGCAGAATTGTTTTTCTTAGCAGAACTTCATTTTAGACTAAAAGGTTTATTGCTATGGTTTTTCAATTGACCCCAAAGCATTCACTCTTCCGCATGTGTCCTTTCTTCTGTCACACATCTATTATTGTTCCAATCTTCTGTTTATCTTCTCCTCTTCTCTTCGACGGGTCTACGTACCAGTCCCTTCATACATTGTTTATCTCCCATCTCTTATTCTCCGACGATCCCCTTCGCTCGAACTCATATTCTCTCTCTCTCTCTCTCTCTCTCTCTCTCTCTCTCTCTCTCTCTCTCTCTCTCTCTCTCTCTCTCTCTCTCTCTCACACACACACACACTAGGTGTTAAACCCCTCTAGCCTATGCACAACTCAGTCCTTCACAACCAGAGAAAATTGAACCCCTATGCTGAACTTTGTTTCCATTTCTAAACCATTCTTACCTCTTCGTCCTCTCCCTCCTCTTTATTCCCCTTCCTCTCCTCTTCTCCTCCCCGCAATACCAGGCACTACTCTAAGGCCAACTCCTCAAATTTTCATGGAGGCCTTTAGAGTCTTCCCCTCAGATGTGTTTGGTGAGCCCTGAGGGAAGAGGGGAGGAGGAAACTGGCGTGGTGCTCCTAGTGAGGGGAGGTGAGGGGTCTGACTCTCCTTAGTGCACTCTGGCTTTTGGGGAGATTAAATTTCTGCGAATTTTAGGTTGAAAGGAATTTTATAATTAAATTCATAGGTAAATATCATATCATTAATGGAATACAATACCTTATGACGACGTTTCGGTCCGACTTGTACCATTAACTAGCCGAAGAATGAGACACTTGTGCAACGATTCGGAATCTTTATTGAGGGAACGTTTCGCCAGCCAGTGACTTCTTCAGTCCAATACAGTGAAGAACAGTGGAAGGTGAGGAGGAGAACGAGGTAATCAGTCCCTCAGCCAGGAGTCGACGTGTTCAGCCCATGCAAGGCAGGTTCTTTTCAAACCCAAACCCACTAACAAAAAATATTTGCCAAACCCATTTTCAGTGCTACCCGAGGAATAAGCTTCGACTGATTACCTCATTCTCCTTATCTTCCACCGTTCTTCACGGTATCGGACTGATGAAGCCACTGGCTGGCGAAACGTTCCCTCAATAAACATTCCCAATTTTTTCACGAGTCAGTTTTCTAAACTATTTACAAATTAATTAGTCTTACAGATCCAAGACGGAGCGAAACGTCGTCGTAAGTTTCGGTTTCCTTTTTGTTCTTTAAGTTAATGAATAAAACACATGTACAACACCTGTTATCTTATTTTGAAGACATTTCGCTAGCAAGTGGTTTTATCTGTTTAATTCTGAGATTATTTACGAAAGACTGTGGGAGATCAGGTAATCAGTCCCTCTTCCTTGAAGAAAGCCTTCAGTCTCTTATTCTTGATCGTCGTGGTGGAGGCGTTGAACCCGCACGGGTCATATAGCCCCTGGAAAGTGTGAGGCTATTGGATTAATCCGATTTCTTAAATCAAGGGAGTTTATGGGGTAAACTTAAGGAGTTACGTGGCGTCTGGGCTATGATTTCTACTGAATAAGATGTGTGTATAAGAAATGTGTTTGAGAGATGTGTATAAGAAATGTGTCTGAGAGATGTGTATAAGAAATGTGTTTGAGAGGTGTGCATAAGAAATTTGTATGAGAGGTGTGTATAAGAAATGTGTATGAGAGGTGAGTATGGGAGGTGTGTATAAGGAGTGTGTATGAGAGGTGTGTATGAGAGGTGTGTATAAGAAGTGTGTATGAGAGGTGTGTATGAGTGGTGTGTATAAGTGTGTGTGAGAGGTGTGTATAAGAGGTGTGTATAAGAAATGTGTATGAGAGGTGTGTATGAGAGGTTTGTATGAGAGATGTGTATAGGAAGTGTGTATGAGAGGTGTGTATGAGAGGTATGTATAAGAGGTGTGTATGAGAGGTATATATAAGAGGTGTGAATGAGAGGTATGTATAAGAGGTGTGTATGAGAGGTATGTATAATCTGGGTTCGGGTCATGAGGGGCGGTGACCTCCGGAAGCGACTACAAGTAACCTACAGGTAGGGTTTAAGGGAGGACGGATTCTGGATTTTATAGGTTATAAGAGATGTAGGATCAATTTTAGGGAATAAGGTGGATAGAAACATGATTTTAGGGGTAAGATGAATGTTAGATTGTAAAGACGTGTCCTCACACTTCTCCATACAGAAATGCTTTCACTGATCCCTACTGACACACTGCATCGTTCACACACTGGTCGCCTCTGTTCATTTTGCAATAAGTAGGTACCTGGGGGCATGCCGACTGTTACAGGTCGCATCCCGGGGAAAGAGGATCAAAAGACTCCATAACCTTCTGGTTATGATTCGCTTATATTTTCTTCTTCTTTTTCTTCTTCTCTCCTTTGCTTCGCTTTCATCTTTTCACAAATTAATGTTGATATATTACATTAAAACTAAACAAAAATGTCTGAATTTGTTTCGTTGTTTGAGTCGGTGAAAGTGAGTTCGGTGGACGACACCCGACCCTGGGGAGAGGACGTGAAAGAGGAGGCGCCGGAGGTGGTGCAGGCGCTGCTCGTCTACCTGACGGCCTGGAGAGCCCCTCTGAACCGAGTCTTACCGGTCAACAAATACTCTGATATCCTCTAAAAACGCCTGAAGTATCACATTATGACCGGACGTTTCCACTGGCCTGACCTCTTCATTCCCGAGACCTTGCTGCCCAGCCACAAGGTATTCCCTGAGGTGGCTATGCTAATCGTCAGGGATTACCTGAATGTACTGCCTGGTCGTCTCCTCTCAGACTCCCACGGTTGGCACACGATGGGTCACACTCTCCTTCGGGTCACTAACTCAATGAGGCCATATTATCAGAGCATGCCTTACACCTTCCTTCGAGATATAAAAGCCCTTCGCAGGAAGATGTCACCCGGCAAACTGGTCTTGTTGGACCAAATAGTGTGTTCCATCAGGTCCTCCGCCGAGACGGAAGACGGGTTGGACCCCGAGACACTTCTAAAACTGTCGGAGTTCTGGGCACCAGTTCTTGTGAGTCCTCCCCGCCCTGAGGAGTGCCTTTCCTGTGCTTATAAAAACATCCAAAACAGTAGTCAGGGTACAGCTCATGCCCTATTCTATTTAGCTCGCTGGGGCATAATTACCCGCAAAAATCCTTTCTTCCAGGTCTGGCCACCACCAACTCCTCGAACTTCAGAGGAGAGTCAACACGGTGAAGAATCCATCATGAAGGTCAACACACGGAAGTGAAGAACGGAGGGAAGGGCGCAGGAGAGAAAGGGAGCACGCTCACTAAGGTTTGGCAAACCATAAAACGTGGCTTCAAGAAACCTTTCTCACGATTATTTAAACGAGCTAGCGCCGGGAAGGACCAGGGGCTCCATACCAGCCATGCTCCTATGGATGAGTATAGGGACAGACACGGTGGATTCTGATGTGGATGAAGGCAAACTCCAGCTGCGGGTCATTATATGACTAAACGAAGAGGAGGATAGTTGAAGAATGGATGGGGAAGAGAAAGGAAAAGAGTCGGGGCAAGACCCAACAGCAAAGGGCATTGTATATAAGTTGGCGCTTATATACTGGCGTCAGGTGTGAAGGCGGGATTCCCCAGTGGAAGTAGGTTATACCCAAAGGACGGGTCACTAGTAGTATAGTAAGTAAAGAAGGTTGTGGAAGGCTTGTGCTTGTGCTCATCGTCTCTCCTCAGCAAGACTGGTCGGGCAGAAGGTCAGACTGTGTTGTGGTTCTAAACGACTATAGGCGAACTCGTGAACAGAACTGAGCAAGGACGCCCGTCCACGACTACGGTGTTCAAAAGAGATGGAACGATTAAGAAATTTTAAAATCAAAGGAGAAACATATGACTAAGACCCGCATCAGGAAGCACTTGTCCTGTTTCCTGACAAATCTTACCTAACCTGGAGAGACAAGGATGTGAGTAAGGTACGAGGGGATGTGAGTAAGGTACGAAGGGATGTGATAAGGTACGAGGTGATGTGAGTAGCGCGGATTGTCTAAGAGTAAAAGCCTAAATACAAGGTTTGGTAAAGGAATAATTTTCATTTAAGTTTTAATAATATTAACTGAGGAGACAGATAACCCTCACGTGTTTATTAAGGAAGAGCTAAGAGGTATTTGGCGGGCACTCCAGCGGTGATGCTTTGAACGCATCACATGTGTAAATAATTTTTAATCTATTATAAACCCTCGGTGGATATTTTTCTTGTATGTAAAGAGACGGGGAAGCGCTAAATCAGTAAGGATTATACAGGGTATAAGTAAAGAAACACAATCAAGAGTCTATTGCAGTTCAAAATAATAGTAATAATATTTTTGTATTATTTATCATTATAAAACCCATGAGCAATTTTTTTTGGTACATCATTCTTGTCTCCATATGCAGGATGGACAAGAGCTAGAGCTCTCTCACTACACCAACACACACACACACACACACACACACACACACACACACACACACACACACACACACACATACACACACACAAACCGCAAACATATGAATGTAAGCTTCCAAAAAATCCCCCACGCAGTTTTAAATACTAATCACAAACAAGCTCTGAAGAGATACAGGAAAGAGGTCTTGTTTAAGAAGCCGCTTAGGATAAGACCAGAGACTGTGAGTCCAAGCTTACTGAAGATTGCCCGCAGATAACAAAGGTAGACACAGGTAAGGCTGAAAAATGCTAATCGGCTGAAAGATAAACAGAGAGAAGCTGTCAACAGCTTGGTATAATCCTACCACCTTCCCTTCTTCCTTGCCTCTTTGTTTCTCTCTTCTCTTGGTCTTTCTTTTCTTTTTGCTGATCCCTCCCTTACTTTCTCTGTCTCCAGTAATTCTTAATTTCTTTAATAAGTAATTTTATTTAAGGACAGATACACATAAATACAGTCACAGAAATTATCAAACATATATGTAGATTATCTAGGATAGCCTCAAAAAGTCAGACAAAGCTACTTATTTCCACTGGGTTCCTCGTAATATCTTATTATTTAAACCTTAAATGTTAAAACAATATCCTCTCTCTCTCCGTCTCTCTGTGTCTTTCTCATATCCATTTAGCCCTGGTTATCATACGCTGATCGACATTCCAAGACCACAGTTTGATCCCCAGGGTGACTCGCCTTTGGCTAATTCTCCATCTTACTGTTGTGTATCTGACACAGCTACTGTTATTGTGGCCAGATCCCGTTTTCTGTGTTGATGGATTCACAGATAAGACCGTCTGGTTTAGCTTTCATTTCCTGCTTTATTGTTATTATTGAGAAAGGAAGGTGTAATGAGAGAGAGAGAGACAGAGAGAGAGAAAGAGGGAGGGAGAGAGGAGGAGGGGTAGATGAGGTGCTGTGCATAATATATCTTCTCTCTTCCCTTCTGATCATTTCCCTTTTGGTTTACATGTCGACGACATCAAAGGCATATTACTGATGAGAGAAGGAAGTGAGGGGTGAAGGAAGTGAGGGGGTGAAGGAACTGAGGGGAATTTATAAACATTCCTTTGAACACTCTCCTTCATCTCTTTCTCTTGTCCTCCCTCCCATCGACTTCTTTCCCCTTCCTTCCTTCCTTCATTCACCCTCAGTCTATACACTTCAGCCCCACTCCCTGCCTCTCCCCTCACCTCATCTATACACCTCTACCTCCAACACACAACTCTTCCCGCTCCAAACCTCCGCACTGGTTGCTTATGTATAATCTTCATGTATTTTGAATAAAATGTTTATCTTACAAGAAAAACCGTAATACAAATTGGTAATCCGCTCAGATGGATAATGCGCTACTTATCAAATAAATCATTTACTTTACACTCCTCTGAAGATGTGTGTGTAAGCACATGAAAGCGCTCAGGGTTTATTTCCTATTTTCACTATTGTATATATTTTTTCATATTGGCAATCACACCTTCCTGTGGTATACCTTCCTAGGTATACCACAGGAAGGTGTTCTTAGCTTCATGCTGTTCAAATGTGTTAATACTTTTTTCTAAATGCTCTTCCCTCGTCTTCTCAGCACGTCTTCACGAAAGCGCTTGGAAATTCACTATTTTTTTCAGAGTGGTTATTTTGCATATTGTGATAACACCTGTTTACTGAGATCTTATTGTATATATATATATATATATATATATATATATATATATATATATATATGAATCAACCAGGTTAGGATGGATATGTGAGTTGTGGACCACCAACAGCAACAGCCTGGATGACCAGGCAAGCACCAGACGAGCCTGGCCCATGACCGGACTCCGGGAGTAGAGACTCACGGGACTCATCAAAGGTAAAGCTAAGGTTCTCTTATAGAAGAATATGGCGATAGGAAGTACACTAATTTATAAGATTAGTCAAAACATGGGATAAATAAAAATAAGATATAAGAAATTATTAGTCAATATTTTAAAATTTGCTTTAAAAAAATAAAAGCAATATTATACCAAAATTACATCACAGTCACCAAAAATTACATCACAGTCACCAAAAATTACATCACAGTCACCAATAATTACATCACGATACATACAAAGAATTTCGTTATAACTTATTAAAAATTTCTAAAGCACTCAAATTATTAGCAACTTCAATGTCACCCAACAAGTACAAATCAACAATAAAAAATGTGAAAATATTGATCGGCCGAATGAAACCCATACGGCTTCTCGCTGCTGCCGTCCGTAGCAAAGATATGGTGTGCATAATTTACTAGCTGCCTAGTCGGCAAAATTTAAATTCAATATTTATATAAATCTTCCTTTCCCTCTCCGCTTGTTTCTTGCCCTTTTCTACAGGCCTTCCTTTACTGCTTCGCCCCTCCCTCGTCCATAAGATATTCCTCCATAAACCTTTATAGGCCTCTCCCCTTCCTTCCATCACCTTCATCATACTGACCTCTCAAGAAATCTCTCCTAACTCCTTTTCCTGGGTTCTAGGCCTTTTGTGTATCCATATGCCTCTGTCCTACCGTTCATAGGATCGATATGGGATGCACAGTAAGCTAGCCGCTTAGGCGGCAAAATCTAAAAATTTAATAGTGTGTAGGCCTACCTTCTACTCTCGTACCTCTGCCTCTGGAGTGCTTGTGCTTGTTGGCAAATTCTCTGTAGTTCATCCTGCCAGCAATAGCGCTAAAAGAAATATAATACCGGGGTCACAGTGGGTTCTTAACAGGGGTCACAGTGCGTCCTTAACAGGGGTCACACTGGATCCTTAGCAGGGGTCACACTGGGACAATAACAGGGGTCACACTGGGTCCTTAGCAGGGGTCACACTGAGACTTTAGCAGGGGTCACAGTGGGACCTTAACAGGGGTCACACTGGGACCTTAACAGGGGTCACACTGGCACCGTAACAGGGGTCACACTGGCACCGTAACAGGGGTCACACTGGCACTGTAACAGGGGTCACACGGGCAATGTAATAGGGGTCACACTAGCACCTTAACAGGGGTCACACTGGGACCTTAACAGGGGTCACACTGGGACCTTAACAGGGGTCACACTGGGACCTTAACAGGGGTCACACTGGGACCTTAACAGGGGTCACACTGGTACCTTAACAGCAACATCCTTCACCATTATTTCACCAAATATATACTATAATTATCAAGTAAATACAGTCTATTGATTTAGTCGCAATTTTCAGTTATAATTAAGAGGTTGATCATTGGTTCATTTCGTTGATTACAATATCTTCCTGAATCATTAACTTTATGTAGATAAAGCAAAGCTTAAATACAATCTCAGGATTTTCAGATATATTATTAGCGTGTGTGAAGAGATTTGCTATTTATAATAGGATTTGAACTTATTTCAATAAGGTTAGACTTTTGTACACACACACACACACACACACACACACACACACACACACACACACACACACACATACACACACAATATACACAAATGAGGAGGAAGTGAAAAGGCTACTAGGCGAGCTAGATACCTCAAAGGCGATGGGGCCGGATAAAATCTCTCCGTGGGTCCTGAGAGAGGGAGCAGAGGAGCTATGTGTACCACTAACAACAATCTTTAACACATCTATCTAAACTGGGCAACTACCCGAGGTATGGAAGACAGCAAATTTAGTTCCAATTTTTAAAAAAATAGACAGGAACGTAGCACTAAACTACTACAGACCAGTGTCACTGACATGTATAGTATGCAAGGTCATGGAGAAGATTATCAGGAGAAGAGTGGTGGAGCACACACACACACAGACACACACACACACACACACACACACACACACACACACACACATCGGAGGAGGACCAAGCAGGACTTCAAACAGACCTGGACAAGCTTGACATCTGGTCTAGCAAATGGCTATTCGAATTCAATCCCACCAAATGCAAAGTCATGAAGATCGGAGAAGGGCAAAGAAGACCGCTGACAGAGTACAGGCTAGGCGGACAAAAGCTAACAAACCTCGGAAAAGGAGAAAGACCTTGGGGTGAGTATAACGCCAAGCACGTCTCCGGAGGCACACATCAACCAGATAACTGCGGCAGCATATGGGCGACTGGCAAACCTAAGACTAGCGTTCCGTTACCTTAACAAGGACTCGTTTAAGACACTGTACACCGTGTACGTCAGGCCCATACTAGAATATGCAGCACCAGTCTAGAACCCACACCTGGTCAAGCACATAAACTAGAGAAAGTGCAAAGGTTTACGACAAGGTTAGTTCCACAACTCAGGGGTCTGTCCTATGAAGAAAGGCTGAGGGAAATAGGACTAACAACACTGGAGGAAAGAAGGGTCAGAGAAGACATGATAACGACATACAAAATACTGCAGGGAATCGACAAGGTAGACAGTGACAGGATGTTCCAGAGAGGGAACACAGAAACAAGGGGACACAACTGGAAGCTGAAGACTTAGAGGAGTCAAAGGGATGTTAGGAAGCATTTCTTCAGCCACAGAGTAGTCAGGAAGTGAAATAGTCAAGAGAAAGACATAGTGGAGGCAGGAACCATACACAGTTTTAAGACGAGGTATGATAAAGCTCATGGAGCAGGGAGAGCAGATACCCAGTAGCGGACAGCGCAGAGGCGGGGCCAGGAGCTGAGTCTCGACCCCTGCAACCACAATTAGGTGAGTACAATTAGGTGAGTACACACACACACACACTGCATCAAAGTACACAGTACTGTACCACACATCCAGACTCTCATATTAGTATGGGCGCCAAGGAGACACTAGGAACCCGGTGCTCCGGGGCATGGGAAAGAACGCCCAGTGTCTCCTGGGCGCCGATGCGTATTTGAGGGACTGGCTCTCTGGTATAGTACTGTGCTCTGATGCTCTGGTCTGAGATAATGATGGTAAATAATTCGTTCGTTCGCGAATTGTTAAGCAATCTATATATATATATATATATATATATATATATATATATATATATATATATATATATATATATATATATATATATATATATATATATATATATATATATATATATATATATATATATATATATATATATATATATATATATATATATATAAATCTCATGCCATATAGGTAAAACTTGCTATTTTGGATTAAATAGCTTGCCGAATAAGGCCAGCGAAAATCTGTGTATACAATAATTTCTCAAAAATCATTCTGAACCTAATGAGAAAAACATTTTGGTTTCTCTGTTCATTGTGAAAGGAACCGAAAGACTCCCTCTCTTCCGCCTTTTCTCTCTCTCTGTCCCCTCCATTCTCTCTCCCTTCTTCCCTCCCGCTCTGCCCTCCGTGACACTACCTAAGTCCATGTAAGAAAATATTTATCCTGGCCTTCAGAGGCGCAATTTTGAGGCAGACGAAGTGGAGGAGGAACCATCCCTTACCCCCACCCTCCTTTCCCTTCCTCATCCCTCTTTTCTTCCTTTTGTGTCTGTTTCCCCTCTTTCTATCTCTCTTCCTTCTCTTCCTGTTTTCTTTTTTCCCTTTTCCTCAGAGAACCTTCAGTGCTCGTATAAAGTCAGCCAAGTAACAAAATTTCTGGGAGCGCTTGTAGTCCCTATAACTGTACTCCTTTGAATATAGGCGAAGAAGATACATCATAATCTATACCTGGAAAATGCTGGAGGATTGATCCCAAACCTACACACCTAAATAACTACATATGAACATAAGAGGCTTGAAAAACAGAGAAGCTATGAGTACACTGAAAGAGAACTCAATAAGTGTTAGGGGACCACGGCTCTTCAACACCCTCCCTTCATGCATAAGGGAAGATCACTAACAAACTCTTACCTGTCTACAAGAGGAAACTCGGCAGATTCCTCAAAACAGTTCCTGATCTGCCTGGTTGTGGCGCATACATTGGACTGCGGGCGGCTGGCACTAACAGCTTGATCAATCAGACCAGCAACAAGGAGGCCTGTTCTTGGCCCGGTTCGCGGGAGCGGTGACCTCCGAAACTGACTTCAAGTAAACTTTAGGTAACCCCTGCCACGGCAGTGATCCCACCCTTGCCACGGCAGTGATCCCACCCCTGCCCCAGCAGTGATCCCACCCTTGCTCCGGCAGTGATCCCACCCCTGCCCCAGCAGTGATCCCACCCTTGCCACGGCAGTGATCCCACCCCTGCCCCAGCAGTGATCCCACCCTTGCCACGGCAGTGATCCCACCCCTGCCCCAGCAGTGATCCCACCCTTGCTCCGGCAGTGATCCCACCCCTGCCCCAGCAGTGAGCCCAACCTTGCCCCGGCAGTGATCCCACCCTTGCCACGGCAGTGATCCCACCCCTGCCACGGCAGTGATCCCACCCCTGCCACGGCAGTGATCCCACCCCTGCCACGGCAGTCATCCCACCCCTGCCACGGCAGTCATCCCACCCCTGCCACGGCAGTCATCCCACCCCTGCCACGGCAGTAATCCTGCCCCTGCCACTACCTACCTGGAGTCTACCTGGAGGGTACTCCGGGGACCAACGCCCCCGCGGCCCGGTCCACGACCAGACCTCCCGATGGATCAGGGCCTGATCAACAAGGCTGTTACTGCTGGCCGCACGAAGCCCAACGAACGAACCACAGCCCGGCTGATCCGGCACCGACTTTAGGTATCTGCCCAGCTCCCTCTTGAAGACAACCAGGGGTCTATTGCTAATTCCCCTTATGGCTGGTGGGAGGCTGTTGAACAGTCTTGGGCCCCAGACATTTATTGCGTTTTCTCTTAGTGTACCAGTGGCGCCCCTACTTTTCACTGGGGTTATGTTGCATCGCCTGCCAAGTCTTTTGCTTTCGTAGGGAGTGATTTCTGTGTGCAGATCCACGGGAATAAACCCGCCCTTGCCACAGCAGTAATCACGCCCCTGTCACTTCAGTAATCATGCCCCTGTCACGGCAATAATCCCGCTCCTGCCACGACAGTAATCCCGTTACTGCCACGGCAGCAATCCCGCCCCTGCCACGACAGTAATCCCGTTACTGCCACGGCAGCAATCCCGCCCTTGCCACGGCATCAATCCTGCCACTGCAGTAATCCCGTCTCTGCCACAGAATAGATGATTAGAATTTCATTTGATATAAACATGACGCTGTTGAATCAGGGGAGGAGAGGGTGGGAGGGAGAGGGTGGGAGGGAGAGTGAGGGAGGGAGAAGGAGGAGGGAAAGAAGGAGGGATGGAGGGAGGGTGAAAGAGAGGAAGGGAGATTGGGAGATTGGGCACTCCCATTGAGAACCCCCGCTTGGGCAATCACCCACTAAACCACCCCTGGACACACCCTTTTGTCCTTCGCCATACACCCATACCTTCCTCCTACCCTTTGGACCCCATTATTTCCCTGGATAGTCCTTATCAGTATGTTCCTTTGGCTTCCTTACCTTTGAATCCCCACCTGCCCAGCTTTCCCTTTAAATTTCCTTTTGCACATACCCCTAAACCCCAACTTCTCCTTGGACCCCTTAGACACACTCCCCTAGACTCCCTCGGACTTCCCCCAAATAGACCCCCTACTGGGACCCCCGCAGCTGTGAAACAAAAAACACTTACAACCTGCAAAAAGAAAAATCAATCAAGGAACCTGGAAGTTTAATCAGATAATCTGGCGATGAATATAAGTAACATAAAAAATTATCTTGGCAATACATGGTATCCTTTGAGGCTTGTAGCTGGGTCGTTTTTATAAGTAAACACAGATACAGAGAGGTAGAGTTACACAAACTTACAGGATATATATATATATATATATATATATATATATATATATATATATATATATAAACGGATGTATTAATTTATATGTATACACAGAGACAGAGGGTGGGTGGAGGAGCGATCACGAAAACTTACGAAGCTGGTCCTTTACAAAATTAAATAGATTATGAAAGTTCGAAATAGACACTAATAGTGGAACTGCAACGAGAGAGAGAGAGAGAGAGAGAGAGAGAGAGAGAGAGAGAGAGAGAGGAGAGGGTGGGGAGGGAGGAGTGTTATGGTAGGAGACCTATTGTTCCAACTCATTTAATAGCCCCAGGCCTGCGTAGGGTCCTTTGAAGTGAGGTAAGACTTTAGGGTTATGATAATATTTACTTGGTCCGGTGTTGTTTTGAGTGAGTCGTTCAGTTGAGGTTGTTAGTTATGCGTTTAGGGATCTCTTGTGAGAGGGGGGTGGTAGAGCTCCAGCTACTGGCCCGCAGGCGTAGTTTCTTGTATGGAAATGTTTGCTGTTAATCTTCACCACCTCCTCATTCACATCGTTCCACTTATTTACCGAGAGTGAAAGAAATATCTATCAATATCTCTGTAGCTCATCTGTGGTTTTAAGAAGGTAAGAAAGAAGGAACACTGCAGCAGGCCTACTGGCCCATGCGAGGGCCAGTAGGCCCCCGTCGCAGCTCCTTCATTTCTTGATGAGTTAAGATATTTGTGCAAAACTTGGGTATTTATTTTGGGGAACCCTTTCGCCAGCACTGGCATCTTCAGTCCAATGCAGAGAAAGGTGGAATATGAGGAGGAGTTTGAGTTAATGAGTCCCTCAGCCTGGAGTCGATGGGATCAGTCCATCTATCTTGAGGGACTGATTACCTCAAACTCCTCATCTTCCACTTTTCTCTGCATTGGACTGCAGATGCCACTGGCTGGCGAAACGTTTCCATAATAAAGATTCCCACATATTGCACAAGGTCTCACTCGTCATCCGGTCTGTTCTCTGAACGTTTTATCTACGTTCTTCCTTATAGCTCAGCCCCTCTTTCCTCCTCCGTTATTCTTCTTCCAAACATTTGGGTATTCTCAAGTGTCTAAATAATGCATGAACAGATGTTTGTTCTGTTCTGGCTCTGCGTACTCTACGACACAGTTAAAATAGGTCATGTACAGAGTTCTAAAGGATTTACGTTGCCGATGTTATGTGGTTCTTGTGCTCCTCTCGCAATAGGCTCGGCGTGATGCTCCCTTCCAGACCTTTGTCTTTGCGCAATATTTGTACTTTCTCGTCTCTCAAGCTGAATTCCGTCCCTGGTTTTCTTTCTCCCCTTCTTAGTTTGGAGCTTCGACTTCTTTTTATTTTTTTTCTCCTGATTAGCTGTGTGTCATCGACGAACAGTCACAGGCAGGATTCCGTCCCCACTGACTAGTAATTTCCATATACCTACATCAGAAATAGAATGGATCCAACTATCAATCCTTGGGGATCCCACTCGTTTCCTTTTCCCATTCTGAAAAAAAGTTTGCCCATATCAAAGTTTTCCTTAATAATAATTCCTAAAATTGCTCTGTGTGTGTTTTTACTAATAGTTATCAAATTGTACTCACCTGTTTGTAGTTACGAGCAGAGTTCTGTGGTGATACAGAGGAGGGCAGCAGCACACTGCGACGACAGGAACAGAAATGAGGAGCAATTCAATAAACCTGCTGACAAAGGCAGGTTTCACGCCCACTCACCCATTCCCACTCACTGAGTCTGTGCTTGAGTGCAACCGCGGTGAGCGGGGTCTATATAAATAAAGCTCTTATCAAAGCCTTCCTCCCATCCCCTCTGTCTCCTACCTAAAAACATGTACATTACTTCCTCGCTTCCACAACCCAGAGAGAACAGGGCAGCCTAAATCTTAACCAGTTTCTCTCAATAACCTTCTTCCAGGGTTCTCACTCATCTTAAGCCTTCCTCCATCTCCTTGTTCATACTTACTCTCTCTTTCTCTCTCTCTCTCTCTCTCTCTCTCTCTCTCTCTCTCTCTCTCTCTCTCTCTCTCTCTCTCTCTCTCTCAACTACTAATGCCGCTGAGTTGCTTCAAATATTACAAATACTTCGAATACCACTATTTCTACTACCACCAGGACTGTACTCTAGACTCTGCTACTACTCTATTATTACTTCTCCTACTACTACTGTTATTACCACTACTGCTATTACTACTACTACAACTAGGGCTTCTACTACTACTACTATCATTTCCTCTATGAGATTCCAAAACAGAAACGTTAATCTTATAATATCAAAGAATTATACTTGTTTGTTGTGCAAACAAGTTCATTACACGAGAAGGAAGTTGTCTTCTTCAGACCTTGTTTGCTTTACAAACAAGACCAGGAAGCGGCGGAAGTTGTTGGCTGTTTGTCCACCGTTGTTGCTGGAGGTGAAAGCCAGTGAGAGCCGGGTGCAGTGTTTACACATCTGTCTATATGATTGTTTAAATACTTTACATTTTTTAAACCTATGTATTTTATGTTCTCTATCGACTTGTTTGTATTTTCCTGACTAGTTTATTGTGATTGTTAGTTCCATATTGAGTTGTAAGCTGTTCAGTTGTTTGTAGTTGCTTACTGAATTGGTTGAAGTTCTTTTTTAGTTGTTTGTTGAGTATGTTGAGTGTATTGATAGGTCTGAGGTCAGACTGACAGATTTCATTTTCACATGTCTGAAACTCATCCTGTGTGATGGAAAATCAGCGAAACATATAGAATAGTGTAGCGGCAGATTGTCGGTGTTCCCACCACGTAATTATCATGGAGAACACAGCAGCCACACATTGCGGGTGTTCCCACTATGTAACTACCATACAAAATACTGTAGCAATACACTGTGGGGTGATCCCTCGGTGTAACTATCATAATTCATTTTGGATGCAAAAACTCACTAGTCGAGAGGAATGAGGAGAAAGCTCTTGAAGTTGTCATTAAAGCAATGACCTGATGTATAGGAAAGTATAACAATAAACATAAGCCAAGAGACAGCAACCTCACTCAACGAAGTTGTTTTTACCGGTCCTTACACAGAGCTATAAAACTGGAAAAATAATGATCTTGCTCCCTCCCTCACAGTCGTATCAATTTCATTATCTTCAGAAACAGTCTCAGTATGGAAGCCTTGAGACAGTAACGTATTAACTTTTCCAGCTTGACTGGTTCAATTTTGAAGTATTTTTTTTTTCATTATAGTTCTTACTGTGTACAGGATATTGCCGTATTTATATTTACTGGACACATTAATAATATTGGACAAAATTAGCGACAGGAGGGTCGTGGGGCAACGGCTTGGTCTAGGACCGGGCCGCTGGGTGTTGGGAGGGAATGTGACCTCCGGACGCGACTACAGATAATCTATAAGTAACTAAAAGCTTGGGCTTATATATGAGATGAGTATCAACAGATCGTCAGTACTAAGGGCGAGAATGCGCTAACGCTATAATACTGAAGATCAACTCAAAGAAGATTACATTATGCAGTTCTACAGCCGAGTCGTAATCCACTGGAATGGCAGACATATATCTCATCTTACTGGCAATGGAAAACAGCTAATCTCTTGCTCATTCTGGTATCAGGATATGGAGTGCTGCGTCTGATTTCAGTGACAAAGGTAAACAATGGGTCAGGAGCTGCAGCTGCTGAAGCTATCAATGCAACTGTGGGACACTAGGGGAATCAAGAGCTGGTTTGTTGCGTATTTTTTCATACACCTTCACAAGATGGACTGAGGATTTGCCTCGTTTGTTTGTCGCTATCATAAATTCGTGTTTCTCAGAAAATCGTCACACACGCACACACACACACACACACACACACACACACACACACACACACACACACACACACCACACACACACACACACACACACACACACACACACACACACACACACACACACACACACACACACACACACACGGGATAGATGAAAAAGATCTGAAGAGCTTCACGAGTAGGAATTAGGAATCAATTGACAAGAGACAAGTTTCTTTTGACAGCAGTCGACGACGAAGTCAGAGTAAATGGCGGAGGGATTATTAGATAAATTCTTACACACAGTGTTGCCAAGAGGCTAATATTTTCATCTTAATAATCTCACCATTATCATTATTTGTCTCTCCTGAACGACAGCATAACGCAATTTTTTTTATTAGGTGGACATAGCACACAGGTTAGTCCAGTTTTCGTCCCCATAAGATCTAAATCATTGATTTCTGTTTGCTTCATAAACTTCCTGCAATTGAATAGACTGATGCAGAGGAATCAGGTTGATGATTAAGACATGTGCAATAGTTGGGTAATAAATATACCCAACTGTTACACATGTGTCTTAATTTTTAACTTGTCGGTATTTTATTCCATTTTCAAGAGAGGAATCATGTTGGGTCGGCCCGTAACCACTCCTGACCCCGACACACTCATGTTGGGTCGGCCCGTAACCACTCCTGACCCCGACACACTCATGTTGGGCGGCCCGTAACCACTCCTGACCCTGACACACTCATGTTGGGTCGGCCCTAACTCACTCCTGACCCCGACACACTCATGTTGGGTCGGCCTGTAACCACTCTGACCCCGACACACTCATGTTGGGTCGGCCCTGTAACCACTCTGACCCTGACACACTCATGTTGGGTCGGCCCGTAACCACTCCTGACCCGACACACTCATGTTGGGTCGGCCCGTAACCACTCCTGACCCGACACACTCATGTTGGGTCGGCCTGTAACCACTCCTGACCCCGACACACTCATGTTGGGTCGGCCCGTAACCACTC
>WNWK01001549.1:150000-160000 GCA_009830355.1 Cherax destructor
AAAAAAAAGGAACAAAACTTGACAATTGAAGAATGTGAGAGGACGCAAAAAATATGTGATCGAATCCCTTTAAAATTTGGGGTTCAAGTCCTCGGCGGCCGAGCGACAAGCGATTCCATGTCGAGATAAGGGATTCAACACTCCACAAGTGGTGTTGGACCTTGCTCAAGGGCGTTAGTGTGTCCCTTCACTAAGGTTCCTCCCGCCACCTGAGAGTTGTTAGAAAAGAAACAGGGTTTACGTTTTTGTTTCGTGTTTTTCAGTCTCTCTCTCCTGGCTCCTCTGAATGTTCCACCAGATCCAATGTTGACCCACCGAAACGTATCGTCACCATCATATTGTTTATTCTTCAGTCTTGTTTATTTATTCTCCAATCTTGTTTATTATTACTTTAATCTTGTTTATTTATTCTTCATTCTTGTTTATTTACTCTCCAGTTTTATTGATTTATATTCCGCCCCCAAGACGCTGTACGGACCATGGTTTGTTTCTCTGTCTCTGCTTCTGTCTCTGTGTGTGTGTATATATATATATATATATATATATATATATATATATATATATATATATATATCTCTCTTTTACACACACACTAAACTTGCATCATCACCTGGATTATGCATAATATTTATACTAATTTTTAAATAAAAATAGGGCAAGTAATAACTATGTAATACTAATAACATAAACAGAAAAAAAACATACAGCAAAAACGTCGTTTACAACTGAGACGTATTAAGAAAAATATAAACTAGTTTTAAATTTACATATTTATATAATCGTGGAGTTAATTTTCTGCTAAATTTCCCACGCATTATTCTATTGCCTATTAAACAGTCTAATCCTCAATTTTAATTTATTTTAATAAAATTGGAAGAATAGAATTTCAAAAAATTTCTGGTATTTAATAGCACAGAACTGATAAGCCGGGTTATAATGCTGTCAGCAATGAGTCCACTTTTGGTCCGAAACTGTCAGCTTGACCCATAAAATTCTGGGTTGAGACAGAGTGGTTAAGTAGCAGCAGCGGCAGCGGCAGCGGTAGCAACAGCAACGGGAGTAGCAACATCGGCAGCAGTGGTAGCAGAAGGAGCAGGAGCAGCAGGCAATAGCAGGAGCATCAGCAGCAGCAGTCAAGGATTCGTAGATAAGATATAAGACAGTATAGGCAGCAGGAACAACGGGAGAGAGAGAAAGAAGATATATTAGACAAGCGAGGGGAATGATGGGTTACGTGAGAGGGTAGCGGTGGTGGTGATGGTTGTAGTGGTGGTGAGGGTTGTAGTGGTGGCGAGGGTTGTAGTGGTGGCGAGGGTTGTAGTGGTGGCGAGGGTTGTAGTGGTGGTGAGGGTTGTAGTGGTGGCGAGGGTTGTAGTGGTGGCGAGGGTTGTAGTGGTGGCGAGGGTTGTAGTGGTGGCGAGGGTTGTAGTGGTAGCGAGGGTTGTAGTGGTGGTGAGGGTTGTAGTGGTGGTGAGGGTTGTAGTGGTGGCGAGGGTTGTAGTGGTGGCGAGGGTTGTAGTGGTGGCGAGGGTTGTAGTGGTGGTGAGGGTCGTAGTGGTGGTGAGGGTTGTAGTGTTGGTGATGGTGGTTTGGAGAGGGTTGTAGTGGTGGTGAGGGTTGTAGTGGTGGAGAGGGTTGTAGTGGTGGTGAGGGTTGTAGTGGTGGTGAGGGTTGTAGTGGTGGTGAGGGTTGTAGTGGTGGTGAGGGTTGTAGTGGTGGTGAGGGTTGTAGTGGTGGTGATGGGGGTTTGGAGAGGGTTGTAGTGGTGGTAGCAGTGGTGGTGGTGGTTTGGTGAAGGGTGTAGTGATAGTGGTTGTGATAATGGTAGTGGTGGTAGTTTTGATGATGGTAGTTGTGGTGATGGTAGGGGTAGTGAAGGCTCACGCAGATAAAAAGATAAAGTTAGTGGTAGAGGTTTTAGTGACCTTCTAAATGTGCCACCTTCCCCACCTGTCCAGTCTCACCTTTGTCGGCACCTTTGTCCTTCTTTTTCTTTTCCCCAATCTTTCATTATCCCATTTTCTCATTTTTTTGTCATAATGTTCGGCCCATTTCTCAGTTCTAAGATTGGCCTTTCTTTCACCAAAAAGAGACTTCAGTGGAAATAAATAAAAAAATAAATAAATAAATAAATATAATATATATATATATATATATATATATATATATATATATATATATATATATATATATATATATATATATATATTATGCAAAACCTTTTCTGAGGAAGTTTATATTTTTTTCTGTGCCTTTACGCTGTAATTTTCGCCTCCCACAATACTGTACAGCCCATTTGCACTCCCGTCTTCACAGCCCTCTCATCTTCACAGCCCTCTCATCTTCACAGCCCTCTCATCTTCACAGCCCTCCGTCTTCACAGCTCTCCCGTCTACACAGCCATCTCATCTTCACAGCCCTCCCATCTTCACAGACCTCCCATCTTCACAGCCCTCCCATCTTCACAGCCCTCCCGTCTTCACAGCCCTCCCGTCTTTACAGCCCTCCCGTCTTCACAGCCCTCCCATCTTCACAGCCTCCCATCTTCACAGCCCTCCAGTCTACACAGCCCTCTCATCTTCACAGCCCTCTCATCTTCACAGCCCTCCCATCTTCACAGCCCTCACATCTCCACAGCCCTCCCGTCTTCACAGCTCTTCCGTCTTCACAGCCCTCCCGTCTACACAGCCCTCTCATCTTCACATCCCTCCCATCTTCACAGCCCTCCCATCTT
This sequence comes from Cherax destructor, assembly GCA_009830355.1. NCBI lineage: Eukaryota > Metazoa > Arthropoda > Malacostraca > Decapoda > Parastacidae > Cherax > Cherax destructor. Next base: position 152,735 of record WNWK01001549.1, read on the forward strand.
CACAGCCCTCCCGTCTTCACAGCCCTCCCGTCTTCACAACCCTCCCGTCTTCACAGCCCTCCCATCTTCACAGCCCTCCCGTCTTCACAGCCTCTCATCTTCACAGCCCTCCCGTCTTCACAGTTCTCTCATCTTCACAGCCCTCCCGTCATCACAGCCCTCCAGTCTTCACAACCCTCCCGTCTTCACAGCCCTCCCATCTTCACAGCCTCCAATCTTCACAGCCTCCAGTCTTCACAGCCTTCTATCTTCACAGTCCCCGTCTTCACAGCCCTCTCATCTTCAGCCTCCTGTCTTCACAGCCCTCTCATCTTCACAGCCCACCGTCATCACAGCCCTCATCTTCACAGCCCCCTCATCTTCACACCCCCTCCTGTCTTCACAGCTTCCGTCTCAGCTCCCGTCTACACAGCTCTCTAATCTTCACAGCCCTCCCATCTTCACAGCCCTCCCATCTTCACAGCCCTCCCGTCTTCACAGCCCTCCCGTCTTCACAGCCCTCCCGTCTTTACAGCCCTTCCGTCTTCACAACCCTCTCGTCTTCACAGCCCTCCAATCTTCACAGCCCTCCAGTCTTCACAGCCCTCTCATCTTCACAGCCCTCCCGTCTTCACAGCCCTCTCATCTTCACAGCCCTCCTGTCTTCACAGCCCTCTCATCTTCACAGCCCACCCGTCATCACAGCCCTCTCATCTTCACAGCCCTCTCATCTTCACACCCCTCCCGTCTTCACAGCCCTCCCGTCTACACAGCCCTCCCGTCTACACAGCTCTCTCATCTTCACAGCCCTCCCATCTTCACAGCCCTCCCATCTTTTACAGCTCCTCCTGTCTTCACAGCCCTCCTGTATTCACAGCCTTCCTGTCTTTACAGCCCTTCCTGTCTTCACAACCCTCTTGTCTTCACAGCCCTCCCATTTCAGCCTCCTGTCTTCACAGCCTTCATCTTCACAGCTCCTGTCTTTACAGAGCTCTCATCTTCACAGCCTCCTGTCTTCACAGCCCTCTCATCTTCACAGCCCTCCTGTCATCACAGCCCTCTCATCTTCACAGCCCTCTCATCTTCACAACCCTCCCGTCATCACAGCCTCATCTTCACAGCCCTCTCATCTTCACAGCCCTCCTGTCTTCACAGCCCTCCTGTCTACACAGCCCTCCCATCTTCACAGCCCTCCTGTCTTCACAGCCCTCTCATCTTCCCCAGCTCCTCCTGTCTTCACAGCCCTCTCTATCTTCACAGCTCCTCCTGTCTTCACAGCCCTCTCATCTTCACAGCCCTCCTGTCATCACAGCCCTCTCATCTTCACAGCCCTCTATCTTCACAGCCTCCTGTCTTCACAGCCCTTCTCATCTTCACAGCCCTCCGTCTTCCACAGCCCTCCCCATCTTCACAGCCCTCCCCGTCTTCACAGCCCTCTCATCTTCACAGCCCTCCTGTCATCACAGCCTCTCATCTTCACAGCCCTCTCATCTTCACAGCCCTCCTGTCTTCACAGCCCTCCTGTCTTCACAGCCCTCTCATCTTCACAGCCCTCCCATCATCACAGCCCTTCATCTTCACAGCCCTCTCATCTTCACAGCCCTCCTGTCATCCCGCCCTCTCATCTTCACAGCCCTCATCTTCACAGCCCTCCCGTCTTCACAGCCCTCCTGTCTACACAGCCCTTTCATCTTCACAGCCCCCCCATCTCACAGCCCTCCCATCTTCACAGCCCTCCATCTTCACAGCCCTCCGTCTTCCACAGCCCTTTTATTCACAGCCTCCGTCTTCACAGCCCCCTCTACCACAGCCCTCCCGTCTTCACAGCCCTCCGTCATCACAGCCCTCTCATCTTCACAGCCCTCTCATCTTCACAGCCCTCCGTCTTCACAGCCCTCTTATCTCAGCTCCCCATCTTCACAGCCCCCCCCCCATCTTCACAGCCCTCCGTCTTCACAGCCCCCCGTCTTCACAGCCCATTCATCTTCACAGCCCTCCCGTCTTTACAGAGCTCTCATCTTCACAGCCCTCCCGTCTTCACAGCCCTCTCATCTTCACAGCCCTCCCATCATCACAGCCCTCTCATCTTCACAGCCCTCTCATCTTCACAACCCTCCCGTCATCACAGCCCTCTCATCTTCACAGCCCTCTCATCTTCACAGCCCTCCCGTCTTCACAGCCCTCCCGTCTACACAGCCCTCCCATCTTCACAGCCCTCCCGTCTTCACAGCCCTCTTATCTTCACAGCCCTCCCGTCTTCACAGCCCTCTCATCTTCACAGCCCTCCCGTCTTCACAGCCCTCTCATCTTCACAGCCCTCCCGTCATCACATCCCTCTCATCTTCACAGCCCTCTCATCTTCACAGCCCTCCCGTCATCACAGCCCTCTCATCTTCACAGCCCTCTCATCTTCACAGCCCTCCCGTCTTCACAGCCCTCCTGTCTACACAGCCCTTTCATCTTCACAGCCCTCCCATCTTCACAGCCCTCCCATCTTCACAGCCCTCCCGTCTTCACAGCCCTCCCGTCTTCACAGCCCTCCCGTCTTACAGCCCTCCGTCTTTACAGCCCTCCGTCTTCACAACCCTCCCGTCATCACAGACCTCCCATCTTCACAGTCCTCCCGTCTTCACAGCCCTCCCGTCTTCACAGCCCTCCCGTCTTCACAGCCCTCTCATCTTCACAGATCTCCCGTCTTCACAGCCCTCTCATCTTCACAGCCCTCCCGTCTTCACAGCCCTCTCATCTTCACAGCCCTCCCGTCATCACAGCCCTCTCATCTTCACAGCCCTCCAGTCTTCACAGCCCTCTCATCTTCACAGCCCTCCCGTCTACACAGCCCTCTCATCTTCACAGCCCTCCCATCTTCACAGCCCTCTCATCTTCACAGCCCTCCCGTCTTCACAGCCCTCTCATCTTCACAGCCCTCTCATCTTCACAGCCCTCCCGTCTTCACAGCCCTCCCGTCTTCACAGCCCTCCCGTCTTCACAGCCCTCCCGTCTTCACAGCCCTCCCATCTTCGCAGCTGTCCCGTCCTCTTAACCGTCCCATCCACCCTACTTCCCATCCTGCCCAATCCCATTGCCCTCACCCTTTCTTACCTTCCCTACCTCTCTCTCCCTCCCATCCTACTATTCCTCAACTCCCCATCGCCTCTCTCTCTCTCTCTCTCTCTCTCTCTCTCTCTCTCTCTGAAGGGTGGGTGTGAAAATAACTCATTGTTTACCCAGGAGGGGCGTTGCTCCAGTTTGAGATAGCCAAACCTGGTGTTTTCACAGTATTAAACCACGAATATCTTACTTCACTGTTTACATTCCGTTTTCTTTTCACTTGAAAATGACATTGATTTTCTTTATTTGGACTTGTATTGAATTTCTAATTATATTATTGCTGATTTTCCGGTTTTTATTCATAATACTTAAATAATGGGAGGAACATATTAACGAAGATGATGAAGACAATTAAAATAATGAATGTGATGGTTGCAGTGTGATGGAAAAGATGTATACAATAATAAAAACTAAAAAATAAGGGCGACGTTATTTTTTTTAAGTCAGATCTCGAAGTAACAGATGTGCAACTCAAAACGAGTTAATTCGTAATTTGCATATGAAACTGAAATAAATAATGCTTATTTAGGGACTTTAATTACAGGAGTAATGGAAAACTGACAATTGCAGAGTATAGGACACCTGCATTTCCCGGACTAGGCTCAAATTATATCAGTTTTTGTTGCCCAAAATTAAATGCACTGGCGATGAAACGTTTATTTACAATTCTTAATTAAATCGAAAGATACATAATTTTTAAAGGGGTTGAGGGGTAAGCCAGCGGAAGTTCTCGGTCAGATGACAAAAAACCTCCAGCTATGGGTCATCTTTTGACTAAGACCCGCGTCAGGAAACTCTTGTACGCTTTCCTGACAGACCTTATATCTTAATTTAATCAGTTTAGATTAAAATATCTATGAATTTAAAGCCGTGTGTACTAGCTTAAATATATTTTTTTTGCAAAATGTATATCAAAGTAAATTATTTTAGTGTAATGAGAAATATTTTGAAAGTTAAATTTGCTTAACCTCCAGTGACTTATGCACTCCCTAAGAATATGTAATACGTAAAGCTCTTTTGCTTAAGAACTCTGAGTTTTTATATTCATATAGAATTATAATATAAATTATTATATATTATAATATAATATATATTTATGTGAAGAATTAGACATGTACAACATCTGGGTATCTTTATTTGTAGACGTTTCGCCACCCAGCGACTTTATCAGTACAAGGACACAATGTGAAGAATGTAGAATTATGTACAAAAGATGAGTTAGTCAGTCCCTCGGCCATGGTTCAGAGGACGTCTCCACAACCTTCTTGCCTACTACTGACTGACCCATCCCTTGGGTATGACCTACTTCCACTGGGAAATCCAGTCTATTATTGACAATGCCTTCGTCTGCTGCACGTCCTCGTCTGACTGATTACCTCATCTTCTGTATATAAGTCTACATTTTTCACATTATGTCCTTGTATTTTATTGATAAGGCCACTGGTTGGCGAAACGTCTATAAATAAAGATACCAAGATGTTGCTCATGTGTCTAATTATTCTTTATCTTATCGGTATTGTATACCATTCATGTACAATATATTTATGTATATTTTTGCACAAATATCATTTTTTTTTATCTAATAATGATTTTAAGGTCATTTTCGAAGTGCATTGATCCTCTGGCTTGTGATGTTTAGTCTAGCGTTCTCTGTTTGTATCGTCCTTGGAGCTGTAATGACTCGCGAAATCGTAATGGTACGATTGCGCACAGCTCTCCGAACCAAGTGTTCGAACTAAGTGCTCGAACTAAATGTTCGAACACATTGCAAGCCAGTCCAGCCCTGGCCTGGCTAGTATTGGGAATGGTTTGTCATGGATTTGAACCCGCTGCTCGGTGAATCTAAGTTGTAATGTTTGATGCTTCGGGATCAAACATCCCCAGGACACTTTAAACATTGTATCAACAAGGATACATAAGGGGGATTACCAATAGACCCCTGGCTGTCTTCAAGAAGGCACTAGACAGGCACCTAAAGTCAGTACCTGACCAACCGGGCTGTGGTTCGTACGTCAGTTTGCGTACGGCCAGCAGTATCAGCCTGATTGATCAGACCCTGATCCACAATGAGGCCTGGTCTCAGACCGAGGCGCGGGGACGCGTTGATCCCCGAAACCCTCTCCAGGTAAACTCCAGGTAAGTCTTTTCGTACTGCCCTTCTCTAACTACGCCCTCTCCCTCTGCGTTCAGAGACTGCCAGTAGGGTGTGATGCAGGGAGTGATGCAGGGAGTGTAGGGAGTGATGCAGGGAGTGTAGGGAGTGATGCAGGGAGTGATGCAGGGAGTGTAGGGAGTGATGCAGGGAGTGTGGAGGATGAGAGAGTAGAGAGGATGCAGGGAGGACTGATCAGGGAGGTGGGACTATGGGAGTGGGGCTGATGCAGGTAGGGAGTGATGCAGGGAGTGTAGGGAGTGATGCAGGGAGAGTAGGGAATCATTCCCTACTCTCCCTGGGAAGTGAGGTTTTTCACCCTGTTATCTGTGATGATTTCAGAGTTCTGATATAACCACCACACCTCGTTTACTTTGAATCACTCTGTGTATCGAGACTGAGACCTCGCTTAAACAATATAACCAAAATTTTCGCTGTTGTTCGCACGCTATTTAAAAAAATACATTATGCATGTTTCAAAATTTATGGTTAGTTTTCGAAAAACTGTTAGGATGCAATTGTGTAGGTTTTATTGTAACATTGATTTTATTGTTCCTAATGTGGTGTGTGTACGTGTGTGTGTGTGTGTGTGTGTGTGTGTGTGTGTGTACTCACATAGTTGTATTCACCTAGTTGTGCTTGCAGGGGTCGAGACATAGCTCCTGGCCCCGCCTTTTCACTGGCCGCTACTGGGTCACTCTCCCTGCGCCATGAGCTTTATCATACCTCTTCTTAAAGCTGTGTATGGAACCTGCCTCCACTACATCGCTTCCCAAACTATTCCACTTCCCGACCACTCTGTGACTGAAGAAATACTTCCTAACATCTCTGTGATTCATCTGAGTCTTCAACTTCCAACTGTGTCCCCTTGTTGCTGTGTCCCATGTGTGTGTACTCACCTATTTGTACTCACCTATTTGTGGTTGCAGGGGTCGAGTCATAGCTCCTGGCCCCGCCTCTTCACTGATTGCTACTAGGTCCTCTCTCTCCCTGCTCCATGAGCTTTATCAAACCTAGTCTTAAAACTATGTATGGTTCCTGCCTCCACTATGTCGCTTTCTAAGCTATTCCACTTCCTGACAACTCTATGACTGAAGAAATACTTCCTAACATCCCTTTGACTCATAGGAGTCTTCAACTTCCAATTGTGACCCCTTGTTTCTGTGTCCCCTCTCTGGAACATCTTGTCTCTGTCCACCTTATCTATTCCTCGCAGTATTTTATATGTCGTTATCATGTCTCCCCTAACCCTCCTGTCCTCTAGTGTCGTCAGGCCGATTTCCCTTAACCTTTCTTCGTAGGACAATCCCCTTAGCTCTGGGACTAGTCTTGTTGCAAACCTTTGCACTTTCTCTAATTTCTTGACGTGCTTGACCAAGTGTGGGTTCCAAACTGGTGCTGCATACTCCAGTATGGGCCTGACGTATATGGTATACAGAGTCTTGAATGATTCCTTTGTGTGTGTGTGTGTGTGTGTGTGTGTGTGTGTGTGTGTGTGTGAGAGAGAGAGAGTGTGTGTGTGTGTGTGTGTGTGTGTGAGAGAGAGAGAGTGTGTGTGTGTGTATTAATGAAATCACGAAACAATTGATTTTGGATCATTAATGAATCCACAGACGAAGCTTTTTTTTATAGTCTTGTAACGTAATTCTGATCTCACATTTGCCGACGCCTTATACGCCAATGACTTTTTCTCGCCTCTTAGAGATGAAGCTTCTTGTGTCCGTCACCACTTATGTCATCTCTCTCTCTCTCTCTCTCTCTCTCTCTCTCTCTCTCTCTCTCTCTCTCTCTTGTGTGTACCATTTTCAGCAGTAAGAACAGTGTACAATTTTAAGTAGGATCATCCTAACACACAACACTAGAAGTACACGAAATTCTATACTAACTTGAGTCGAAATTATTCATCGATTAGACATGTGATCCTTCAAACAACATTGAACAATATCACTTTACACTGTCACTGTGAACCTCTGTCCCGGGGCTCTAGTCACCCTCTGATTTACGCTTTTCATGTCACGTTCCAT
>WNWK01001549.1:162500-245000 GCA_009830355.1 Cherax destructor
CCAACGCGATAGGGTTTAAACGACAAGCGATAAGATAGTAAAAAAAAAAAAAGACACACAGAAGGAAGGAGGCTGAGTTTAGTGTTTGCTGAGAGGGGCGGGAAGAGGGAGGCTGTGGTCCTTGGCAAGGGAAAGAGGGGAAGGTTAGAGAGAGAGAGAGAGAGAGAGAGAGAGAGAGAGAGAGAGAGAGAGAGAGAGAGAGAGAGAAAGAGAGAGAGAGAGGTAGGAGTACATGTGAAAGTCATATACCAGAGGACTTGTAAGTTCACAAAGAGGATGTTTGCTGGGATGATTTCTAATTCTATCTGTTTGCTGAGATGATTTCTAATTCTATATGTTTGCTGAGATGATTTCTAATTCTATCTGTTTGCTGAGATGATTTCTAATTCTATCTGTTTGCTGAGATGATTTCTAATTCTATCTGTTTGCTGAGATTATTTCTAATTCTATCTGTTTGCTGAGATGATTTCTAATTCTATTTGTTTGCTGAGATGATTTCTAATTCTATCTGTTTGCTGAGATTATTTCTAATTCTATCTGTTTGCCGAGATGATTTCTAATTCTATTTGTTTGCTGAGATGATTTCTAATTCTATATGTTTGCTGAGATGATTTCTAATTCTATCTGTTTGCTGAGATGATTTCTAATTCTATCTATATTAAAGGCTATTATGTAGGTGCATAAATCATAGATCGAAAAGCAAGAGAGAGAGAGAGAGAGAGAGAGAGAGAGAGAGAGAGAGAGAGAGAGAGAGAGAGAGAGAGAGAGAGAGAGAGAGAGAGAGAAAATCAACGAGGCAGAACCAGACGTGAGTTTTGGGTGCATAATAAAACTATCAAATCAAATCAGAGTGGGAGAAATGAGACGAGACGGTAAAAAAAAGGGAGAAGCACTGGCAATGTAGCAACGAGAACGAGACAGCAACTGGGCAGAACGCGACGGGAACATGACAGAAGGGGATGGATAGAGGTCTGCGCCAGAGAGAAACAGAGCAGCGGGAGACAGAAATAAGATAGAATAAGACAGAAACAAGGCAGAGGTGAGTGAAAATCATGACAGAACGAGTTAAAAGCGAGACACGACAGGACAGAAACTAGACACGAAACGGAAATGTAACAGAACGAAAGGGAACAAGACGGAACGAAGCAGTATGAGACAGAAACAAGGCTGCACAAGACAAATGGGGCAGCGAAGAAGAGAGATAGAGAGGGAGTGAGGGAAGGGAGTGTGTAACTCCTGGTTTAGAGGATGAGACAAGATGTGGAGGAAGGGGAAAGGATCCCCAGCAGGATTGTTGTTCCTGCGGTCTGAGCTGCGGCAGGACGTCCTGTGAGAGGCGGTGTGGGCAGCCAACTGCGACTGACCACACCGCAGCGGAGGCGGCTGACCGCTTGCGGTGTCGTACATCCTCCCTAACGCCACCACCAAAGGCAGTCGCACCTAAAAAACATCCACTGACATCAGTTCCACGGCCACCACGACTATCCACACCGCCACCAACACCACCACAGCCTCCACCAACATCGATGCAGCAACCACCAGTGGACCTCACAACCACCACCACTGAAACCGCCGGCAACACCGCAACCAACACCACGACAACTACATGCACGACCATCATCGTCATCACTATAACAATCACCATTACCGTCAAATCAGTTCCTGATCAGCCGGGTTGTGGTGCATACCTTGGACTGCAGACAGCGGGTGGCGTTGACCCCCACACTCACTATCCACCATTACTACCACAACCAACACCACCCTACAACCACCTCTATAACCTCTACCACTATTACCATCCCACCACCTCTACCACCATGCATAAGGGGAATTACCAATAGGCCCCTGGTTGCCTTCAAGAGGGAGATGGACAGATACTTAAAGTCGGTGCCGGATCAGCCAGGCTGTGGTTCGTAAGTTGGACTACGTGCGGCCAGCAGTAACAGCCTGGTTGATCAGGCCCTGATCCACCGGGAGGCCTGGTCGTGGACCAGGCCGCGGGGGGCGTTGATCCCCGGAATGGCCTCCAGGTAGACCACCCCACCACCACCACCAGGAAGAATGCAGGTGCTTGAAGTAGTCCCCACGAACTTAGATAACATGCTAATTCTAAAAAAAATCCACACTCACCTGATTGTCTCCCTCGTTTATACAAGAAAATCCACACTCACCTGATTGTCTCTCTCATACATAAAAATCCGTGTACACTTACCTGTTTGTTCCTCTTACATGCTCATAAAAATCCACAGCCACCTTCTTGGCTGTCTCCAAATGTACTCAAATATAGACTTAATAAAAAATTTATACCCTGTAAAATATATTTGCCGTTGCTTGAAAATTTAACCATTTTTGGCTACACAAAAATCGATCGATGTACGCGAATATAAAGTGAGTGAGCTTTTGGCTATACAATGCCAAGACTAAGTCTTGTCAACATAAATTGCTACACTAATCACATGTATATAAAAGAGATGGAAATAAATCAGTCAGTTTTGGGGCGTCATCTTAGGTTAACCTACATAATTTATCGCTAATGTCTAAGACAATTATGTGTTTATTGCAGTCATTGCATAAATATATATAATAATTCATAAATCTATATATATTGAGCATGAATAAATCTTGTTTTATCTTGCGTTAAAGTTAAGCTATAGCAAACTTTGTTATCACCTTATACCTTTGATATACCTTTGAAGAGTTTCGAGAATATCTACTCTCTGAGCCCGGCCATGGGCCAGGCTCGTCTGGTGCTTGCCTGGTCAACCAGGCTGTTGCTGCTGGAGGCCCGCTGACCCACATATCCATCACAGACGTAAGTATATTATCAAATTTGACCTTTTAGCTTGAAATTTTCTTTGTCTGTCTAAGGATACTTTCCAAGAAAATGTTCTTTTAATTTTGAGAATTGAAACTTTCCAAAATCACCAGGAGACCTGGTCTGAGACTGGGCAGGGTCGGCCTCGGGCACTGTACAAGAACACTGTCAGCACAAATCAGAAATAGTGCAGCAACAAGTGTACAAGTCTTCAGTAGCAAAAAGGATCAGTTCCTTTGCCAAATACTAGATCAGTCAGGGTGTGATGGGTATGTAGACCATCAGGCAACCAATAGGAACAGCCTGGTTGACCAGGCAACCACTAGTGAAGCCTGGCCTCAGACCGCGCTGCAGGAGTAGAAAGACTGTCAAAACTGATCACAGGTAAAGAACAAAAAGGCTCAATACTGTTACTGGAACAATACACAAATAACCCTCTTGTAAATGGTCCAAGTCGGTCCGAAACGTCGTCGTAAGCTCCCCTCTCCTAGGTGCGGGTTATTTGTGTATGCTCACAAGTATATATCAAAGGGGCGCTGATCCCCTACCCTCCAAGTAAGAAGGTAGACCAGAGGGTGAGGGAGACGTAGACGAAATAGACTGCAAGAGACGGTGAGGGAGGAGACTAACAGATTACGAGAAGACAGTTAGGGAGACAGAGAAAATATATGTTGCAGTTACAGTTACAGTCAGCGTCACCCTGGAGATGAACGGAAGCACCGTTGGCAGGCGGACGAGGGGCGGCCTGAGAGTCTTGTCAAGTGACGAGAAGAGGAAGGAGCGACGTCAAGTATCATAGGAGGAGGAAGAGGAGTCGACAAGCCTGGAAAAACTTAAGGAGAGAGGCAGAGGAACAGTTGTCAAATGTTGTAGATGGTAGATTTTTTTTTTTTATGAATTGCTAAACCCATGAGGATTATTCAGCACAATGAATTGTGGATGCTTTACCCTGTCTTTGTCCAGTCAGGTGGTTGGGGGATCGTCAGATAACCCCACGACTTGTCTTGCAGGAGGTCGTGGTAGGGCCTGGAACAACCTCACGACTCACCTTGCGAGGGTATTGGGAGAGTTAGATACGACCTCATGACTCCTCGTACCACTTGGGAAACACCCCACAATTATAGGGCACACAAGGCATTCTGACCAATAATCTGACAAGAGAAATATGAAGGCCTATTGGACATTATATCACGTTACTTGGGACTTCCTTGGAGCTTCCCAGTTGACTAAGAAAGCGCTAAAATACGAATATAAACATGTAAAACATATACGAATAGAAGATACACAAACACAAGTTAGTACTGAGACATCAGGAACATCAGAAATGGAAGCTACAAGGGCAAAATATATTTTCGTGCACAGATAACCCGCACATAGGATAGAGGAGCTTACGATGACGTTTCGGTCCGACTTGGACCATTTACAAACTCACACTAACACAAAAGAGTGAGGGAGCCAGTATATTTCGGCGAGGGGGATAGGGACGGAACCAAGAGAGGAAGAAAAAGAAGTAGTGGTAACGTGGGTAGTGGAAGTAGTAGAAGTAATAGTGGTAGTAGAAAGTAGGAAGAGTAGTGTAGTGGCACAGGAGAGAAAGGGGAGTAATGGGTGATACGTGAAGATATCTTGTTAATAAAAATAATATATACATGTACATGTGAAACAAATTTCCAAATTTTGCTTGCAATAGATAAAATATGAATTGTAGGCATCTCTCTAGTTTTATTCCAGTTAACACTTTTGGGGCCCCTAGTTCCTAGAGCTTTTGTGTATCCATATACTCTAGTGCTACCATCCACACGATGGATGTGGGTTGCACAGTAAACTAGGTGCTGCTTCGTTACCAGACGTGATAGTGGTGTTTTAATTGTCAAAAAACAAGAAAGACATTTCCTGACGCGAGTCTTGGTTATATAATGACCGGCGAAATGCAGCTTTTGGTCTTAAGACAAAAGCCTTCCGCTGCTTTACCCGGCATTGTTTTTATTTACATATGTGTGGTTAAACTATTTTATGAGCTATGTAAATTAACCTAATCCAACCTAATATAACCCAATCTAACCTAAATTAACCTAACCTAATTTAAATTAAAAGAAAAATAAGAGCTTGATAAAGTCATGACTTGATAAAGCCCTTCACAGCGCGTATACAATAGTGTTTTCTACTTACCGGCACTACGCTTCTATGTCCATCCTAGTAACTGAGGATTTAATCTAGATAGAAATAGAATTAATCTAGATAGCAGTATATTTCATTTAAGTAGAAGTAGACAGTTCCCTGTTTCAGGAAGACAGAGAGACGCCAGGTAAGAAGGGAGCGGGATCATACAGAGAGACGCCAGGTAGGAAGGGAGCGGGATCATACAGAGAGACGCCAGGTAGGAAGGGAGCGGGATCATACAGAGAAGAGACGGATTCTAGGGCTGGTGAACACATCTTCATCTTCATGGACTGAGGCAACGGTAACGTAAGGTCCACGAAAGCATCAGTGTCGTTACGGTGTGTTAGATTTTTCGTGGTTGTGGTGACAGTGACTGTGCACTGTCGGGGGGAGTGAAGGGGGTGTCGGTAGTTACTGCTGGACACGGTTACCTGGGGATCCGTTAGCCAGAAGCGCGACCTGCGGAAGAGACCACCAGACTGACTGATCATTACTACACAACTACTGCTGCTTTACTCTCTTATTCTTTTTGCCTGCAATATTTTCTTTCCTCTTAATAAAGATATATATATATATATATATATATATATATATATATATATATATATATATATATATATATATTAATGTGTGTGTGTGTGTGTGTGTGTGTGTGTGTGTGTGCCGAATAGGTAAAACTGGTCAATTAGCAAGAACTCATTTAAAATTAAGTTCCTTATAAAATTTTCTTTTATACGTTTAAAGATATATTTTTTTCATTTATGTTCTTATGTAAAAATTAATAATTTTGTACCAAAAGAACCTTAGAAAACTTACCTAACCTTATTATAACAAGTGCAATTTAATTTAGCCTAATCCAGCTAAATATATTTTAGATTAGTTTACAGTAATTTAATAATAAACACAATGAAATATGTTTTTGTTTTTTCGTTAAGTCCAGAATGATTTTTGCGAAATTATTACATACACAAATTTTCGCTTGCCTTATTCGGAAAAAAAGCGTTGCTATTTAACACAAAATCACAAGTTTTACTATTCGGCACGACACACACATATATATATATATATATATATATATATATATATATATATATATATATATATATAATTTTTTTTTTCAACAAGTCGGCCGTCTCCCACCGAGGCAGGGTGACCCAAAAAGAAAGAAAATACTTTCATCATCATTCAACACTTTCACCACACACATACATAATCACTGTCTTTGCAGAGGAGCTCAGATACGACAGCTGAGAATAGTCCCTCCCAGCTGTCACTATCTCAGACCCCTCCTTTAAAGTGCAGGCATTGTACTTCCTATTTCCAGGACTCAAGTCCAACTAAATCAATTAACTGGTTTCCCTGAATCCCTTCACAAAATGTTACCCTGCTCACACTCCAACAGATCGTCATGTCCCAAAAACCATTCGCCTCCATTTACTCCTATCTAACACGCTCACACATGCTTGCTGGAAGTCCAAGCCCCTCGCCCACAAAACCTCCTTTACCCCTTCCTTCCAACCTTTTCTAGGACGACTCCTACCCCGCCTTCCTTTCCCTACAGATTTATACGCTCTCCAAGTCATTCTACTTTGATCCATTCTGTTTAAATGACCAAACCATCTCAACAACCCCTCTTCAGCCCTCTGACAAATACTTTTAGTAACTCCACACCTTCTCCTAATTTACACATTCCGAATTTTCTGCATAATATTTACACCACACATTGCCCTTAGACAGGACATCTCCACTGCCTCCAGCCTCCTCCTCGCTGCAGCATTTACAACCCATGCTTCACACCCATATAAGAGTGTTGGTACCACTATACTTTCGTACATTCCCTTCTTTGCCTCCATGGATAACGTTTTTGTCTCCACAGATACCTCAATGCACCACTCACCTTTTTCCTTCATCAATTCTATGGTTAACCTCATCCTTCATAAACCCATCCGCTGACACGTCAACTCCCAAATATCTGAAAACATATATATATATATATATATATATATATATATATATATATATATATATATATATATATATATTTTATACAATGTGTGTGTGTGTGTACTCACCTAGTTGTGGTTGCAGGGTCGATTCATAGCTCCTGGCCCCGTGTGTGTGTGTGTGTGTGTGTGTGTGTGTGTGAGTATGTGTGTCTAATTTCGGATGATTCTTTAATCACATTTACGAACAATCGCACAATCACCAAGATATTTTACTGATAATGATAATTCTTTCCCCTTCTGTTCCTTAACTAATTGATACAGTCTACTGCCGCTCTGTTTATCCCAGAGTTTGTTAAACACAGCGTCCCAGTTAGCAAACTGCGGTCAGTCAGACGTCGTTCTCCCCAACTAACTGTACGTGGTTGTAAATGGTATGGTAATACCGACGAACTGTGGAAAAAGGTATTTGTTTACAGTTCTGGACATTTATTAAAGGAAACGTTTCGCCACGAGTGACCCTTTTTAAGTTTAGGCGGCGGCGTTACCGGAAGCGGGAGCTGGACGGCTCCTCAGCAGAAGTGCAATTACACGTGTATAGACGTGGATTCTCGTCAACAGACACAAGCGTTTGCACCGGTAAAGTCGAGCCACATGTGTTTGCACCGGTAAAGGCGAGCCACATGTGTTTGCACCGGTAAAGGCGAGCCACATGTGTTTGCACCGGTAAAGTCGAGCCACATGTGTTTGCACCGGTAAAGGCGAGCCACATGTGTTTGCACCGGTAAAGGCGAGACACATGTGTTTGCACCGGTAAAGGCGAGCCACATGTGTTTGCACCGGTAAAGGCGAGACACATGTGTTTGCACCGGTAAAGGCAAGACACATGAGAATGAAACTATGCAAGTGTAGGCGCAGGTAAATGGCTCAGTGTATAAGGTTATATTCAGTGAAAACAGTCACGGTGTATACTAGAGTATAATAGCAATGATCTTGATAATGATAATGTAGCAACAACACATCAACAACAGCATGTACATCAACCTAAACATCAACAACAATAATAATGATTAATGGGTATATATTCAGAGATGATCACGCGCAGTTGTTTTAACATTCAGTATTTAGTAAACATTTTGCATCAATATTATGAAGTGAAACATTAATGCCAGAAGTAAATGCCACTTGATGCAGGAGAGGCATAAATGTCAGTAATATACTCGTATGTATGATTATCACAGTGCATGTATATTTACACTTCTCAGTGTAAGGGCACACTGAGTTCAGTATATATATAACGAGAGGTATGTTTCTCTCGGTTTAGTATACGAGAAATGTGTATATCGGAAAATATATGTACTTATAATAATATTAATAATATTAATAATAATAATAATAATAATAATAATAATAATAATAATAAGAAGAAGAAGAAGAAGAAGAAGAAGAAGAAGAAGAAGAAGAAGAAGAAGAGGAATAAAAAAAGAATCTCTTGAGTTATTGGGAAAATAAATAGCCGATAGAAGCTATTCGATAACGCTTTCCAGTTGCACAGAGAGAATTGCCGATCACCGGCCGGACTGCTCCCTGCTGCAATTAAATTGCAGTATAAACCTTTAATTTTTTTTAAAATAATTCAGGATACTATGAGGCGTATAGTAGTTGGATGTAATAACGCGAGATATTCAGTATAGTCCTCTACATCATCATTCTTACGTATAACGCGACCTACTGGTTGCTACTGGTTCCGGAAGTTGTTAATAATCGCTTTATGTACATGCACAATGGTCGTTTGCCCAAGACCAACAGTCCCAAGCTCTCCAGACCCTTCAGGTAACTTGAGCGCCTTCCGGGCCAGTCATTCGCGACGCGTGGTCCTTGTAAAGTGAAAGCACGCCATGGGATTACGCTTCACTGCTGCAGAAGTTAGTGGGAATATATCACAAACGAACTGCCCCTTGGGGTATAGCAGTCTTTTAGAACTATGATACGTAACAGCCTCAAATCTTCAAAGGCTTAGATTATTTAAATGTTGTTATAGCTTTTGTCATATCACCCAGCTGTGTGTGTGTGTGTGTATGTGTGTGTGTGTGTGTGTGTGTGTGTGTGTGTGCAGTGCCACTCCACCCACCCTCGTCTACTGCTTGACCCTGTGGCCCTCAACACCAAGTCCTCATCCATACTGACCTGTGCTGATCCCGTGTGTCAAGCTCCAGCAACCACGTTATCCAGCCTCTTTGACCTCCGACCCAGGAGCTGTCATCTTGTGAATGTTCTTTCTTCCTCACGTCAGATTAACTGAGCTTTTCTTTCTTTGAGTCCCTTGGGTGATTTGATTGTATGTGACCTTGGGTAAGACCCACGTATATTATGGTCAGGAGTGGTAGCAGTCAAGGTCAACATCAGGTTCAATTTTTTTTTTTTAATTTCAAGAAAGATAACATTGAAGCCAATAAGTTACAATCAATATGAAGCTCATATTTTGACAAGTATAGGACCACGTTTTTTATTTATTATTATTATTATTATTATTATTATTATTATTATTATTATTATTATTATTATTATTATTCTGTGTGAGAGAAGCATTACTCACATTAACTTTCAAATAAATATTAATAAGGTTATTCACAGGATATAAAACACCGAAAATCGGTGCAATCTTCGGTAACTAATACTGAGAAATTGGTTGAAATGACGTGTGAGTAAAGACTGTAATATAAAAAACGTTTCGGTCCTGGGACCTTGATCACGTCTAACAGTATGTTTATGAGATGAATATCTCTCCGTATAAACACACTGAGTTTTCTTTAACTCATAGTTTTGGGAATTGAAGTATCCTTGACTGGTGGTAAACAGGGTCATGCAGCCTTAATGACCCTCGTGTAGTCGATAGTCTTTAAAAAAAACTATTAATTAACCCAACCCAAAGAAATGACAATCATCTGCAGTAATTAAAAAGACTAAAAACAAAACGAAATTAAAAAAAAAATAAAGTACTATACAAAAAAAAGAAAAAATAGCAACAACGCACAAATAATATAATTTTAAGAGTAATATTTTTTGTCATGGAGGATGCCGGGTTTGGAACCGGGCCGCGGGGGGGGCCATTGACCCCTCGGAACACTCTCCAGGTAGACTCCAGTAGGAAAAAAACCTTGTATTTTTATGCGACATTAAGGAAGCACAGATGCGCTGAATGTCTGCGGATGTTGCACTCACATTTACAGACGTGCACTGAGAAGTGGGAAATATTGCACAGTTGCACACTTGGTGTGTTCTCTGTGGCGGACACACACATGTGTTATCCCCTTGTATGTGTGTTCACCCGCATGTGTCTCAAACACCTACGCCCTTTGAGGGCAGGCGAATGCGTGAAACGCGAAATAGGTGACACAAATGGGGAAGAGAGGAGGAAACATATACAAATAGAGGAGATATATGAAAAACAAGTGGAGAAGGAAAATTAAAACAAGATTAAGGAGGAAGAGGAGGAGAGGAGAGAGAGAGAGAGAGAGCTAGCTTACACGATTATAAAAAAATGGAAGTAAGAAAATACAGATGGAAGAGGACAAACCAAAAACCACAAAATCACTTCCACTAACAAATATTCAACGTAAACCAACGAGGGAACAGACGAACTTACATTTGCAATCACAGTAAACGAGCTGGCAGCAAAACGCTAACTAGCGAACGTTAATAGGCGAACGTTAACCAAGAAACGTTAAAACTCCGAAACGCATTAGCCTCATAGCTAATAATGTTGTTATACGTCTTCCTCGTAATATGTTGTTATACTAACGAACACACACACAAAAAAAAAACATGGTTCTTGAACGAACGTGGTGCAGCGCCACGCAGAAAACACAAACACTCCATTATGGAACGGAAAAAAAAATTCTAGAGAATAGGAATTTACTTTTATGTGAGAGAGACGGGATTGACTTTATATCTTCACTGACAGCCTCACAGATCCCTTCATAACCAACATTTGGCACTCAGCACTGGCTGAAATAGAGATAGAGAGAGTGAGAGAGAGAGAGAGAGAGAATATTACAAAAACATTTAACAAGGTATTTTTTAATTTACAGAAAATCGCTCACGCGTGTGTGTATGTGTGTCAGTCTGTGTTTACCAGTGTCTGTGTGTTTGTTAGTGCAAATATATTTACTTACCAATCTGTACTCACCTGTTTGTGGTTGCAGGGATCGAACCTCAGTTCCTGGCTTCATGTGCTCTGTCACACCTCCTGAAGTTACCACTTCTCTGTCCAGCAAGTTTTACTTTCTGACCACTCCGAGGGTGAACCAAAAAAAGTATTCCCTAATATCCATGTGACTCATCTGTGCTTTTAACTTCCATCTCTGCCCTCGTGTACCTGTTTACTTCCTCTCCAACAGCCTGCCAGCGTCCCAGTATACTGTTTTTCTTTTCCTTGAATATTTCTACACTTTTATGTCGTGTATGTGAAATTCACAAAACTGTGTATGTATATTTTGTTGTGGTAAAGAAAGTATGACAAATTAAATTTTATTTCAGCTTGTTTTATATCATTATTTTTTTTTCCTTTAGGTCAAGGCTCCAGATATCTTATTATTAAATATGAAGGTTCCGTGACTTCAAAACAAGATTGAAACCCGTTGATCTACACTACCAAAATACCACCAGCATCACTCCCACCATCACCACCATCACCACCACCACCACCACCACCACCAACAACAACATCACCTCCCAGCATGAAACACAACCATCACCAATTATATTTAGCAGTGACTTAACATCTACAGACTGCCTAAGTGTTTTTGTATTCATGTCTCGCTGTGGACGGAGAAGCAAGCGCCATTATCGATAAAAAACGCTCAAGCCTTTCTGCAATTTCACCTAAGTGCCTTTCTGATATGCTAAGACCGTTCCCCCGTCAATTGAGTGACTCTGCCGTTCTGTAAGTGGGATCCCATGGCCTCTGAGTGTGTTCCTCAGCTTCTCAATATTTTCCGAAGGCAATTTTCGAAACGGTGGTCCATGGGAATTTTAGGATTTGATTTTTTAAAGGAGGGTAAGTTGGAGCATATTATTATTATTATTATTATTATTATTATTATTATTATTATTATTATTATTATTATTATTATTATTATTATTGTTGTTGCTGCTGTTTTGTGGTGGTGTTTTATAAATATATTTTATTATTATTATTATTATTATTATTATTAGTAGTAGTAGTAGTAGTAGTAGTAGTAGTAATAGTACTATTACTATTATGAGCGTTTGGTGAGTTTGAGGTAATAAGGTATATTCCAAGAAAAGTTAGGGCATTTCCAATTCTTAAGATCAAGAATCTTTCACTCTGAGTAGAACTGTTCACTGTAAATTTACGAGGAACATTGAGTAATAACTTAAGGAAGTTATTGATATGTGAGATTTTTTTCTCTATTGTCCCTTTGCTATTTGTGGTATAGGATGCTCTTACAATAGATTCATTTAACGCACAAATAACCCGCACATAGAAGCGTACGTTACTGTGACTTTGTAAATGATCCATGTCGGAGCGAAGTGTTGTCGTAAGCGGGTTATTTGCGTATTGTTCCAGTGATGGTATTGTGCCTTTTTGTTCTCCATTTAATAGTTTTCTTAGAGACTGACCATGGCACAACACCCTGCCGTGTAACAGTTCGGGCCAAGAATCGACTAAAAAGGGTTTCTCGGACGCGTGTTCTTGCGATCCCACTGTCTTCTCTCCTGACGCACAAGACACGGCGGGTCAGTCATGCTGAGACATTCACGGAGGAGTAAAATCTCAGCTTACAATGACGTTAGTGAAGAGAATATGAATTATTATTTGTCCTCTATATAAGAGAGAGGAACTTACGACGACGTTTAGGTCCGACTTGGGCCATTTACAAAGTTACTCCTATGTGCGGGTTATTTGTGTAATGTTCCAGTGTATTGTGCCTTTTTCTACTTTGTCCTGTATCCCGAGTGTCTTCGGGTATTGTGTAAACCGTGATTTGTGATATTACTCTGTGTCCTCAAAGAAATGAATCGGTATGGTGGTGGTAATGTTTGCGTGAAGTCACGGGTTCGATCCGGGGACCCGAACCGTGGTGCTATCATATTCAACTCCCCGTCTACGCGTCTGTTTATGCACTGACAGTCGCTCATTACGACGTATCTTGGGTTTATGTAAGATATTGTGAAATTTACATTTGAAATCACTGTGTTGAAATAAACAGCAAAGGCTCAGACATTCTCAAATGAATGTATTAAAACTGCTCTCAGGCCTTTTATTTACTTCTCCGAAGCATAGTTCTTAGCTGGCTACGAATTATACCACGAGAATATGTGTATACCTGGGATGAATATAACCCAAGTTTATCAGGAATAGTTATATCCAAAATGTGTCAGGGTTAGCTATATCTCAAATATTTCTGGAATAGATATATCCCTAATGCATCAGGGATAGCTATCCCTCAGATATATCAGGGATGGATATTATCCAAATATATCAGTGATAACTAACTCCAAAATATATCAGGGGTAGATATATATCAAATATATCAGTGATAGCTATACCCCAAATATATCAGTGACGGATATATTCCAAATATATCAGGGATAGCTATCCCCCAAACATCAAAGATGGATATATTCCAAGCATATTCTCGTAATATGTCGGCACGTATGATGCCATCTTCGGCGGCGTCAAATAAAAGACACAACAAGTTGAAAGTATAATTTTGTTATCTTGTATCTGAGTTGTCAAGGAGGAAGAAATAAGAGGAGGAGGAAGAAATAGAGGAGGAGGAGGAAGAAATAGAGGAGGAAATAGAGGAGGAGGAGTAGGAAAAGGAGGGAAATTTTTTTGAAGACGTTGGAGAAAATGCTAATGAGGAGGCGTAGAGAGGAGAGGACAACGGTAATGGTGCAGGAGAAGGAAGATAGAAAAGAGAAATAAAAAGAAATTGAAGAAGGATGTAGCAGCTCGGTAAGAGAAAGAGTTGGGAGGAGAACAAGAAGAGGATGAGGAGGAAGTGTAGAAGGAACGTAAAGAACAAGAGGAGAGGAAAGAAGAGGAGAGGAAGGAGGAGAATCAGGAGGAACAAGAGGATTAGGAGGAGGAGAAGGGAATTTCAAGAGAAGGAAGGTTGTTTGAGATATTATTATTATATAAAATCATCACCCCAAATTATATATTATTTTTTATTAACACATCGGCCGTTTCCCACCAAGGCAGGGTGGTCCGAAAAAGAAAAACTTTCACCATCATTCACTCCATCACTGTCTTGCCAGAGGCGCACTTACACTACAGTTATAAAACTGCAACATTAACACCCCTCCTTCAGAGTGCAGGCACTGTGCTTCCCGTCTCCAGGACTCAAGTCCGGCCTGCCGGTTTCCCAGAATCCCTTCATGTTACCTTGCACACACTCTATTAGCACGTCTAGTCCAAAAAACATTTGTCTCCATTCGCTATCTAACACGCTCACGCATGCTTCCATTAAGTCCAAGCCCCTCGCACACAAAACCTCCTTTACCCCCTCCCCCCAACATTTCCTAAGCCGACCTCTACCCCGGCTTCCCTCACTGCAGATTTATACACTCTCAAAGTCGTTCTATTTTGTTCCAGCCTCTCTACTTGTCCGTCCCACCTCAACAACCCCTCCTCAGCCCTCTGGATAATAGTTTTGGTAATCCTGCACCTCCTTCTAATTTCCAAACTACGAATTCTCTGCATTATATTTACACCACACATTGCCCCCAGACACGACATCTCCACTGCCTCCAGCCTTCTTGTTGCAATATTCACCACCCATGCTTCACACCCATATAAGAGCGTTGGTATAACTATACTCTCATACATTCCCCTCTTTGTTTCCATGGACAAAGTTCTTTGTCTCCACAGACTCCTCAGTGCACAACTCACCTTTTTCCCCTCGCCAATTCTATGATTCACCTCATCTTTCATAGACCCATCTGCTGACACGTCCACTCCAAAATATCTGAATACATTCACCTCCTCCATACTCTCTCGCTCCAACCTGATATCCAATCTTTAGTTACCTAATATTTTTTATCCTCATCACCTTACTCTTTCCTACATTCACTTTTAATTTTCTTTTTTTACACACCCTACCAAACTCATCCACCAACCTCTGCAACTTCTCTTCAGAATCTCCCAAAATCAGTGTCATCAGCAAAGAGCAACTGTGACAACTCCCACTTTGTGTTAGATTCTTTATCTTTTAACCCCAAACCTCCCGCCAACACCCGAGCATTCACTTCTCTTACAACCCCATCTATAAATATATCACACATCCTTGTCTAAGGCCTTCTTTTACTGGGAAATAATCTCCCTCTCTCCTACATACTCTAACCTAAGCCTCACTATCCTCGTAAAAAAATTTCACTACTTTCAGTAACCTACCTCCTATTTCATACACCTGCAACATCTGCCACATTGCCCCCTATCCACCCTATCATACGCCTTTTCCAAATTCATAAATGTCACAAAACCCTCTTTACCCTTACCTAAATACTGTCCACCTACATGTTTCACTGTAAACACTTGGTCTACGCACCTCCTACCCTTCCTAAAGCCTCCTTGTTCATCTGCTATCCTACTCCGTCTTACTCTTAATTCTTAATTTTGCCTCTTATTTTATTTTAATGTAGAGTGTAGTGAAGGAAGGTAATTCCCCAGGGTAGCTAGCCCCCTGTATTATCCTTGCGTCGTAACTCAACTTATTGTAAGGTCTCCTTCAATGTGAAAATGTCTTATCCACGACGACAGAAATTTCTCGCCACGATTTATAGATTTCCAGCTGTCATATTTTCATCTTTTTATATATTTTTCCCCCGTAACGTGTGGGCGCCGTATCCGCGATATTTATTCCTTCACAAAGTTTAATGTTTATATATTTTTTAAACGTGCCTGGCTCTGTCTCGGTGCATATCCGTCTCTTCTCTAGTGAATAAAAAAACAGCTGCCTGTTTGTTATTCATTTTATAAAATCTTACTTATTTATTATTCACTTTAAAATGAGGTTGAAAATTACTTCTGTGCTTATCATCTAAAAATTAGAATTAGTAATCTATTTTGCTGTTGTATACTTTATTAAAGAAATATGTTCATTACTGAATGTGTATTAGTTTCACCGCGTAACCACTCAATATATACCAGAATGTATGGTGTATTACTGTATGTGAATGTGCCCAGGGGGCCCGACAGGTCGATCGGGTCATGGCATTCGGGTAAATTCCCCAGCATATTCAGCTGTGCATTCATTTAGAATTGTCAACAGAGGTCCCCTTTAGCTTTGTCTGCCTCGGGTGGTAGGAGGTAGAGGTCATTGATGTGTGTTTGTGTGTGTTAGAATGTTTGAGCTCGTGTATTTGTGCTCTCCCTCTCTCCTCCTCACCCTCTCTCCCTCACACACACACACACACACATAACTATACATCCCAAACGAGCTTACTATCTCACGGGAGTAAACAACAGCGTGCACTGACCAGCTTCCCCGTGTTGCCTCTCGGCAACCTCCTTAATGACTCGAGCGATGCACAAAATAAGGCGAGTTTCTATTTGCACGAGAAAAGGATAAACAGGAGGGCCTGCCTAACTAACATATTGCCATGACTTTTGTTTTATTTTGATGTGATTCAGTTTTGAAATGAGATTTCGCATGTTATCCAGTAAGGTGATATTAATGCTGATAAATTAGACGCATTTGCAACACTTGGGAAGCTGTTCTTGCTACTTACTAATGCAATTATTATTATTATTATTATTATTATTATTATTATTATTAGTAGTAGTAGTAGTAGTAGTAGTAGTAGTAGTAGTAGTAGCAGCAGCAGCAGTTGTAGTAGTATGTCTATTAAAATAATATCTATGGTAGTAGTAGTCGTAATAATAGTAGCAGTAGTAATAGCAACAGCAACAACTGCAGCATCAGTAGTAGTAGTAGTAACAGTAGTAGTAGTAATAGTAGCAGCAGTAGTAGCAGCACCAGTATTAGCAGCAGCAGTAGTAGCAGCAATAGCAGCAGCAGTAGTAGTAGCAGCAGCAGCAGCAGTAGCAGCACCAGTAGTAGCAGTACTAGTAGTAGCAACACCAGTAGTAGTGTAATGAGTGATGCGACTTTCATTTTGCTTTTAAACATTAGAATGTTATTATTTCTTTAATGACCCACCGAGTGTAAACAAAGGCTACCGGAACCGCTTACATCTGCACGAGTCGCCGATCTGAGCACCTACGTAGCGGCGAGGTCGGAGACAGGGCAGCATCTAATCACCGCTCTGAGATAGGACAGCATGTCGTAATTAGCGGAGAAAGTTACGATAAGCCCCGACTAAAGTGAGGCAAGGGAGATAAATTCTCATAGGCTTATGCATGAGCGGAGTATAACCACCTGTTTCCTTTGCTATATTAAATTATGGATTATCTGTTCACCTATTAGATGTAGCTCTATTATGTTAGTTTTGTTATATTGGACGGTGTAAAGGCAAACCTGACCGTCATCGACCAGGATCAGTCAGTGAACGTCACCCATACGGTGTTAACTAGGCTCTCAAATCTAACGATACTCATTCATCATTCACTACTAGGACCACCCAATAAATCACACCCCATTACACTTGTGTAATGCTCTTTCATCAGTGGCACCCACCCATTAAATGGAACCCACCAAATGGCACCCACCCATTATAGGGAACCCATCCAATAATTGGTGCATATCCATTAAACAAATCACGCCAAGCGAACTGAATTCCACCCATTGAACGTCATTCCACCCACTGAATTGCACAAACCCATCAAACTGTACCCGGTCCCAGACCCATCTCTACCTCTATTGCACTACTACTACTACTGCTACTACTACTAATACCAACACCACCACAACTACTACTACTATAATAATACTGCTCCCTTCTCTCGTTCTACCACTCCCGTCCTCGTCCTCCTCTCGTATATATACTGGCTCCCTTCCCATTGCGCTTGTGTGTGACTAGTTAATAGTCCGAGTCGAACCGTAACGTCGTCATAAGCTTTAGTCTCCTATGTGTATTGTGTATTTTTCCAATCATGGTATCGTGCCTTTTAATTCGTCAACCTGCACCCACTTGTTAACTGCACCAATCCATTGAGCTGCGCCCACCCGTTAAATTGCACCAGCTAATTGAACTGCGCCCACTCCTTGAACTGTATTCACCCATCAAACTGTACCCACCCATCAAACTGTACCCACCCATCAAACTGCACCCACCCATCAAACTGTACCCACCCATCAAACTGTACCCACCCATCAAACTGCACCCACCCATCAAACTGCACCCACCCATCAAACTGCACCCACCCACTAAACTGCACCCACCCATCAAACTGCACCCACCCATTAAACTTCACCCACCCATCAAACTGCACCCACCCATCAAACTGCACCCACCCATCAAACTGCACCCACCCATCAAACTGCACCCACCCATCAAACTTCACCCACCCATCAAACTTCATCCACCCATCAAACTGCACCCACCCATCAATCTGCACCCACCCATCAAACTTCATCCACCCATCAAACTGCACCCACCCATCAAACTGCACCCACCCACTAAACTGCACCCACCCACTAAACTGCACCCACCCATCAAACTTCCCCACCCATCAAACTTCACCCACCCATCAAACTTCACCCACCCATTAAACTTCACCCACCCATCAAACTTCACCCAGCCATTAAACGGCACCCATCCGACATACGCTGGGTCTGCAGCACCCATGTAGTCACATTCCTAAATGGCTCATCCATTTACTTCTCCCCTGAAGGACAGAGTTCCACTGCAGCGTTAACGGCACTATATTCTCCTCTCCCCTTCCCCATCCCCCCATCCCCATCTCCATCCCTTCCGTTCCTCTCCCTGGATGCCTGTATTGTGTGATTACCCAGGCCATGCTGAGCATGTTTATTGCTGCAGTGCGACATATGCCTGTCTGCCTGGCCATCTTCTCTCTCTCTCTCTCTCTCTCTCTCTCTCTCTCTCTCTCTCTCTCTCTCTCTCTCTCTCTCTCTCTCTCTATCTCCCATGCTGTCTGCTTGTACCTATTAGACAAACATCAGTAAAGCTGGCACACACATCCACAAAATCGACAGATATCAATAACTCTGGCACGCATGAACACAATAAACAGACAACGACAAAGTTGTCGATAAACGACAAACAAAAGACAGAGAGCAATAAAAACGGAATTGGCTGTCATCAGCAAAACCGACCAGACGTTACAGAACCGACCAACATCCACAAAATTCGACGTACTTAAAAAAAAAAAAAAAACTGAAAAATCGACAAAACCAACTATGGTCAACGAAATCGACAGACATCACCCAAAATCGTCAGTCGTCAACCAAAATCGACAGACATCACCCAAAATCGTCAGTCGTCAACCAAAATCGACAGACAGCAACCAAAATAGACAAACATCAACCAAAATCGACAGACATCAACCAAAACCTCTAGACATCAACTAAAATCGACAGATATCACCCAAAATCGTCAGACGTCAACCAAAATCGCTAAACATCAATCAACTACACAAAAAGATTGCGACTTTCCCGTCCCACCCCATACATGGGCGACTTGCAAGATAAATTTTAATTGCGGGGGGTTAATGGGGATGTGAGCATTAGGCAGAGAACTAGCCTCGTTTTAGGTAATGGTCGGCCAGATAACGCAGAGAAACCGTCTCACTGCGATACCCCCTCTCTCTCTCTCTCTCTCTCTCTCTCTCACTTTTTCTTGCCCCGTACGTTTTTTGAGGTATTTCTCGCAAGTTTGTGGCCAGACTGCGCTATCTACACGGCCTCCAGGGCTGTGGTGCTGGGGGAGAACGGGGGATGGTGCTACTACTGTTGTTAATTATTATTATTATTATTGCTGCTGCTGCTTTATTATTATTTTTATTGTTGCTATTATTATTATTATTATTATTATTATTATTATTATTATTATTATTATTATTATTATTATTATTATTCATCTTTCAAAACAAGTGAGTAGTTGTTTATATGCTTCATTATTAGTTCGGCTTTAAATTGCAAGCTGACACTTTGCAGGATCCTGTTTTTTTTTTCAAACTGCGTCCCTGTGAGAGGCGTCGTAACTTTGCCATTACGATGTTTACAAGGTTTGTGATGCTTGTCATAGCCTTCCCCTTTCGTATTACTGGCATTGACTCTTGTTTAGTCATGAAGACGCTGTGTTATTGCCTGTTTGTAAGAGGTTGGCACTCTTTACCTCAACACTTTTAATCTAAACACTGTTAGCCTAAATACTCTTAACCCAGACACTCTTAACCTAAACAAACTGTTGTATCTTCTCGGAAGTTAAACATTTGTAGCTGGTGTTTAAATCTGAAAATTTCTGACGACTGTAGCCCCTTTTCCATCCTCCTGGATCTTATATAAGGTATCAAACACTTTTTATTTTATTTTTATGTTTGAGTGCCTTTTTCAGCGCCAATTGTCGTCAATAACTTTAGCTTTTTTTTCACTCTGCTGTTAGAAATGAGAAATCCTTTTTTTATATATATTTTTTCATGTTTCTTTTTTATGATCTTTTACATCATTGTGATGTCTCCTCTTCTCCTCCTGTCAACCAACTTGGGAATCTTCACTTTTGTAAATCTTTATGATAGCTGTGTCTGGGATTTTTTAAATTGCCATGAATATTTTTTTTATATTGGCTAAAAAATTGTTTGACAAGAAAGTATAATTTAATGTAGAGATATTATAATATTCAAGTTGAAGCGCTAGAACCGTAGGGGATAAGACAGGGCCTAAATCGTATAGAAATATTTAAGTGTAAGCCAAAAAAAGAAAGGGGAGAGATTTTTGCATTGGTCATTGTTAGTTATTAATCACACTGTAAGTCATCCTATCAGTGGTTGGTGGTAGTAGTGTTGGTATGACGTGGCAACCCACTGCCTCCCATCACCGCCCACTGCAGCTCACCTCCCACTGCCTAATATCACCCACCACAAAGTGTAAAGGGCCCAAGACGATTCAACAGTCTCCTATTATGCATAAGGGGGATCAGCATGAGACCCCTGGTTGGCTTCCAGAGGGAAGTGGATAGGTTCTTCAAGTCAGGTGCTGATCAGCCGGGTTGTGGTTCGTACGTTGGATTGCGTGAGGCCTGAACAGACTGTGATCAACCAGGATGGCTGGTCTGGAACCGGGCCGAGGGGGCGGTGACCCTCCGGAAGCCACTTCAGGTAAAGTAATGAAAATTACTGAAAATGTAAATAAATAATAGTGGCAAATATGTAATAATTACAGCAACAGCAGCATGAATAGCAACTAACAGCAATAACAAACACTAATAATAACAACAAATGCAACTTTATTATTATTATTATTATTATTATTATTATTATTATTATTATTATTAAATTACCAATAGTAACCTTTATATAATGCTAACTGATTTTACTTAGAGACGATTTTGGGGACAAATGCTCGTTGGTCCGGCCTTCCGAATGCTGGCCTGATTGGCGAGGCTATTAGTGCCGGTCATACGTAACCCAATGCATGCACCACAGACTGGACGATCAAGAACTAAATTGAGGCATTTATTAACTTCCCTTCTGAAGAATGTTAGGGATGTGTTGGTCATTCCCTGCACGAAGCATGTTGATGTGTCGTAGTAGCATTACGCTTATCACTCTGATAAGCCTCCTGCTTCAATCTAGAGTGACCTCGGTGTGTTGATTAGTGATCAGTTTCTCCAGGTGTAGATGATGATCCTCATTTCTCGTCTACGTTCGTAAGAGAACAGTTGTAGGAACTCCAAGCGTTTCCAGTAGTTCAGATGGCCAGACTGAATTTACATGTGCAGTGGTTTTCTGCAATCTCTCCTGACTTGAAGAAACTGTTTTGAGTTATCTTCGCCGATAGAAGGACGACGTCTCTTTTGTAATCAGCTTCTGGTCTTCCTGTTTTCATAATGGTATGTGCTCAAAGCGTACGCGTACTATTGTGCTCATCCTGTCGCGTATACTGGTTCAGATTGATGTTAATCATGTTGTTTTCCCGGAATATTTAAATAAAGTCACGATTTAGTTGACTCCAATTAATGTTTTTAAAGTTGAAATTGAACTTTTTGAATACCCTACTCACGGCTGATCGTGTTTGTCTGTTCTAGACCAGTGTGAACGTAAGTCGCACTTTCAGTAGATTAGTGGTCTGAGTTCACTGTCTTCCACACCATTATGTTCTGGAGCAGGTCTTCATTATTTGTGAATATAACGTCGAGGATATTTTCTAGTCTGATTGGTTCTGCTGTTTGAAGGCTTAAGAAAAGTATATTGCAGTGGCTTAATAGGTCGACTATGTTAGAATGTTCATCCAAACTAACCCCTGGAATTTTCACTGCTGTTGCAGTCTTTGCTATATTCTTCCATTTTAGATGTCTTGAGCTGGAATCACCAAACAACTGAATATTTCACACCAGGTCTGAGAGATTTTCAAGCGAGTATTCGATTTTTTATAACTGGTCTGGAAATTTGCATTTGGTGGTTTATATACAAGTACTTACTTGATTGTTTCTTTTTTTCGGTCGCGTCTAAGTAGACTGTGCGCAACTATCCTTAATTAGCTGTCAAAAGCAGTCTGTTATGAGGGTTTTTGTAAAAGCTGCAAATATTGCATTTAACAAAGAGTATTTTGTTATTACTGGTTTTAAGACCATCCCTCCGCCCCTCCACCACCCATTCCCCTCCCCCACCCTCTCTACACATGCCAATCTAATTTTTTTTACGGAAGTGAACAGAGGCCTATCGGATTTCTTTTTTCGTTTTCTTTTTTCTCGTATGACCGGGTCTGTCATAAGCAAATAACGTTGGATAATACGCTGCCCAAGAGGATTTTTTCACGACTTGCTACGTTCAATTACCGGGATAGAGGGAGGGTGGGAAGGGAAAGTTGAGGGTGGAGAGTGCGAAGGAAGGAAGATTATTTTTTTGTGAGTTTGAGTGTTTAAAAGTTGAAGGAACGAATTTTGTTGTTCTTCTTCTTCTTCTTCTTTTCTTTTTTCTTCTTTTCTTCTTCTTCTTCTTCTTCTTCTTCTTCTTCTTCTTCTTCTTCTTCTTCTTCTTCTTCTTCTTCTTCTTCTTCTTCTACATCTTCTACTTCTTCTACTTCTTCTACTTCTTCAAAGTCATGCTTTGTAAAATTCTTCTCTGACCACTCTTCACCTATTCAACCTGAATAATATCTCTGTTTAAATCTGCAAGAGGCAGGAACATCAGAGAATTCCCTCACAACACGAGTGCTTTCCACGGTGAATTCTCTACCCCACATCTCTTAAACCCGTGTGTCCCCCCCCCCGTCCTTCTCCTTTCTCTTCTTCTTCCTTTTTCTCCTCCTCCTCCTCCTATTTTCCCTCCTGTTCTTGTTTCCGGCCATCTGACAACACAATACCTCCTTTCTCCTCTTTCCGGAGGATGCAAACAGACCTCCATGGCTCTCTCTTGTCTGTGCAACGAGAACGATACGTACCTTGGGCTGGCCCCTGCCCCCCTCTCTGTTTTAATGAGAAACTGGAAAAGAATGAAAGCAGGAGGAAGGCGTGGTTGTGTGCGGCTCCATAGCCTTTCGTATATTAGGTAAATACATGTACAAAGACCGGTGTACCAGGAGGAGTTACGAGAAGGGGAGGCTGCTATGTAATGGTGCTCGTGATTGAAAAGATTTGTTTCTCTCTCTCTCTCTCTCTCTCTCTCTCTCTCTCTCTCTCTCTCTCTCTCTCTCTCTCTCTCTCTCTCTCTCGCACACATTTACAATATATAAATGATTTATGTTTAAGATTTTCTTTCAGTGATGAGTAAATGTCAGTAACAAAATATCGACCTTCTTTTTTTTTACAAGTCGAGAGCTATCGTTCTTTTATTTAAACACACACACACACACACACACACACACACAACACACACACACACACACTGCAGAACAAAAAGACAGCACACAACACACGAACACACAAAACACAAGCACAATGTGGAATAAAATAAAAGTGAAAGGGGGAGGAGTATGTTCCAAGATGTGGAACAGCAAGGGTGTCTGCAAGTTGTGAAGGAAACCTACATAATTAAAGAGGATGTTAGAAGATCTTTACGGTGGCAAGGAAGTGAGAATAGTCTGTCAAATGAAGATGGGGCCAGAAGCCATATCAAACTTGCAGTATACAAAATAGTCACGACATAGGAAAGAATATAATCATATAATGCCAGATATTATATATATAAAATATATATATATATATATATATATATATATATATATATATATATATATATATATTATTACGTCCTACTCCCCACCTAAAATCTTTCATTCTTTGTCAATGCCCATCACTTAGGACCACCTATAAACAAACTAAAAAAAAAAAAAAAGAAACACTAACCCCAGGACCCACCATCAACCATCCATTAACTGCCACCCACCACTACCACCCCCGACAACAATCCACCAACCACAATCCTCCAACAAGTACCACGACCACCTGCCACCTACCACATCCACCATCAAGATAAGCCCAGGAACACCAGCCTCACTCTAGGCGTTCCCTGATAAACTCCTGCGACTGGACTCGCTAAAAACAAATGTTCACTGAGCGAGAAACCATCGGTACAAGAATTTAATAATTTGCTGTCAGTTTTGTGTTCCAACAATGATTTTTTTTTTTTTAAGATGGGAGGTGGAGGTAGAGGCAAGGGATTTACAAATCAATCAAGTAGGAAAGAATAACTGAAGCGATAATACAAGGTCTTATATTATGGTGTCGTGTGTCGCCCTTGTGCTCTTCAGAGAGATGCGTTAATAAACTGGACGAGCAAAATATAAATAATGTGCAAATAAAATCTACTTTATATTTTGCAATATTTTTAACGTTTTATAAGTATTTTTAAGCTTTTTATTTAAGGATATGCCATTTTTTACTCGATTCGCTCAGCGATCTGAAAAATATTCCGTATCCGCTAAGTTCAAAAGTTCTATGTCATTTAATATATGGGCATTTAAGATTTAAAGTCAGAATAATAATTCTGATTTCGTTATTAAAAGTGGTTAATTAGCTCCTATAAAACTCAAAGCCAATTCTAACCTTCTACTAAGATAAACAGGCTTAGAAAGTTTCAAGCTAATTAAAAGAGTCATTCTCTAGTTATCGCACAGACATCAATATCCTAACACACAGCAGTACTTTAAGTTTGAAGCCGCTCTCATGTTGCATTCTCAAGTTATTGCCACTGAAGTTTTTAATGCTGCATTCGTGACTCTCATGTTACGCAAAAGCCATTTTTGTCCAAGTTACCAAATTTATTCGAAAAAATTGGCAAATTTGTACCTTCCATATCCAGCCCCAAATCAACAGACACCTTTCTCTAGGCAAGATGCACTAATGTTTCAGGTTTGAAGAAGATCTGAAGAGGCATTCTCCAGTTATTGCATGGTTATAAACATAAATCTTGGAGAAAGAAACTATGCATTACCAGAGTATATGATCAACACTACAATAAAGTCTTAAAAAAATTGTTATCGTCCTTCTGTATAAGTTGAGGGCGTGATGTATTTTTTCCAGATTGTCACCCACACAGTCCGACAACAATCTAAAGATTCTTCTAGGTAAGACGCATCAGCATTGAAGGTTTAAACCCAGTCGAACGAGGCATTCACAAAGTATCAAATGGATATCGATATTTGAGCTTTCTCATGACTCTTGAAGGTTTAGCGCTTAGTTATGATTATAATAGTAATAACTTTTCTCAACTTCTTCACTAAAATTGGCAAGATAACACCTACATAGCTTAAGATTATTCCAAAATTTCTCAAAGATACACCAAAGTTTAGAATTTGAAATCGATCAAAAGAGTCATGTTCTAGCTATGTGACTTTAATAAAATTGGCAAATTACATATTATACATCAAGAAATGATTGTGAACCTTCCATTGAGCAAAACCGGCCATTGCTGGAAGTTTGAAACCGAGCAGATGAAGCATTCTCCAGATATTACTAGAAATCTAACAATTCCAAGTTTATTAACCATGTCAGTAAATTTGACAAATTTGCCTCTTTAAAGAATAAACTTAATGCGTATAAACCTGCGTATATCACACTGACTCAGCCATTAAAGACCGACGCTGGTCAGGAGACTCGTATTAAAATTACTTTTGCCGAAAAATACACACTCCATCAGCAATTCCAACCTTCATTGTTACGATGGATACACCAGTGTTGAAAGTTTCAATCCAGTCGTAAGAGACTCTCTCAAGTCACTGTGTGGCAATCAAAATGGGGAATGGAATATAAACACGGAGTTGCACCAACTTTAACCCTCGTTACTTTACACCCTCGTTGAAAATATGAAGCTGGTCGTTATACACGAAAGCACTGGAGGATAATAATAATAAAAACAACAACAACTCAAAAGTCATTCCAATAACGTCAACTACAATAACAACAACTCAATAATTCTAATAACAACTACAATAGCAACACCAATAACTACAGCAGTAATAACTCAACAATCATTCCAATAACAGCTACAACACCAACACAGCAACAGTTCCAACAACAACAACAAAAGAGGCAGAACGTGAGTCAGGGACACAAAAAAGGCCTCTGTGGTTCTTGTGATCCGGCCGCGATTTCATGCCGGTTCAACGTTATTGGAGCCGTTGGAGGTTGCGTGTGTGCGCGCGTGTGTGCGCTTGTGTGAGTGTGTGTCTGTATGTGTGCCTGTGTGTGCCTTTTTTTTTTTACCTAGCTTAGTTTTCAGAAATTGAGCTCTAGATCTTGGACATGCCTCGTAACTTTAGTGGTATGGAAGGAATAGTCCGAAAAATCGTAAATTATTATCATTATCGATTAAAAGTGATATAATCTACATATTTTAGCTAAAATTTTAAGCATGTCAGAAAAGAAGTTCTCCAGAATAATCGGAACGTCGACATATTCAATAATTTTATTTGTCATCTGTGCTTGAGATTGTAATGAGATTGAACCCTGTCATTCCCTAGTTCCACCACAACAATCACAATAGCTATGTGATACGAGCAGCATATATATATTATTGTAACCACGAATAAGTGGTATTGGTATTGAACTGGCCCGCCTCATGGTGAGCCAGAACTACATGACGCCTTAAACCACATGACAACCCAATCCTACAAGAATGGCGCAGCCAGCAGAGCTAGCTGTTTTACCGCCATCCGAGGACATACGGTGTTGTGGTTTAAGGCGTCATGTAGTTCTGGCTCACCATGAGGCGGGCCAGTACAACATGGGTTCGAGTCCTTGGCTAGTGCACTCGTTCGTGGTTACAATTATATATATATATATATATATATATATATATATATATATATATATATATATATATATATATATATATATATATATATATATATATAATATAATAAAATATACCTATTGGTAAAAAGAAAAGGATGGGTGGTAGGAGAAGTAGAATATTCAAGTGGCTTCAGGAAGAAATCCAAATATTCTTCCTTGAAGCCTTTTATCCACTTCTCCGAGGCTATGGGTCCCACAATTTGCACCAGAGGTGGATCCCATTCTCTCTCTCTCTCTCTCTCTTATATATATATATATATATATATATATATATATATATATATATATATATATATATATATATATATATATATATACGTATATACACACAATAAGATGACAATAAACAGGTGATATCACAATATGCAGAACAACCACTACGAAAAAATAGTGAAATTCCAAGCGCTTTCGTGATTTCTCACATTATCAAGTAACTTGATAATGTAAAAAATCACGAATGCACTTGGAATTTCACTATTTAGTCTTCTCTCTCTCTCTCCATTCCTCACGCAATGCGACATAGACACGAACGCACCAAAGTCTTGAAGCAAGTGAGGAGTGTGTTTTTTATCTTCCTAATAAACATAATCCCTTCTAGCTCTGCGGTGTGGGGAGAGTGGAAGACCTCTCGAGGAGCCCTGCTTCAGGTTGACGGAGAGATAGAGATGCTGCATCCATTTTACACCAGTTATGAAATTAATTCGATGGCGGGGAGTGACAGAGAGTACATGAGAAAAACGAAGAGCAGAGGACTTGGAAATACACACCAAGGCTGTCTGCAGAGGAGTTATCAGGGTGTTTATTCGGGACTTGGTTGATAGCACTAGTCAGCTCACATACTGAGGGTCCGGGATCGATCCCCGGTACTGGTGAAACGTTGGGCCTGTTCACCTAGGAGTAAGTAGATACCTGGCTGCTAACCGTCTGTTACGGGTTGGATCCTGGGGGACAAGATTAACCTAAGCTGCCAGAAAAGCTCTGCATAACCAAGGTACTTTCTATAAAGTATGCCAGTGATGTCACCTAGGTCTGCTTGTAGAAATAAAATTATTATAATTATTAATTTTGTTAGTATGACTATTGTTATTATTATTATTAGTATTAGTATTATTATTTTACTTCTGTCTAGATTAAAAAACTAGAATGATGTAAGAGAGAGAGAGAGAGAGAGAGAGAGAGAGAGAGAGAGAGAGAGAGAGAGAGAGAGAGAGATAGGGAGAGAATGAGGGAAATCAATGAGTCCTTTCATTGACGAGGGAAAGGCGTTTCTTGATGGCTTTCGCGACATTCCCTTTGTCAGTCCATCACTGTGTAAATCGCCCTTCACAAATCCTGTTAGGAGAGGTTGAGAAGGGTGGGGGGGGTGAAGGGGCAGTGAGAGGGCGGAAAAGGAGGCCAATTTCCAGCTGGAACAGAGAGAAAGAGGAAGAGAAACTGAAAGGAGAGAGAGAGAGAGAGAGAGAGAGAGAGAGAGAGAGAGAGAGAGAGACAGACACAGACAGACAGACAGAGAACAGACAGACAGACAGATAGAGAGTAGCCGTGAAAAGTTTTGATTTTCGTATAACTTATTCGAAGATGCATGACTGAGGACCACAACTTACGACCTGTTTTTGTCAAAGCAACTGCCACGTCTCTCTCTCTCTCTCTCTCTCTCTCTCTCTCTCTCTCTCTCTCTCTCTCTCTCTCTCCCCTTCCCCACTTTCTTCCAAATGTTATTCTGTTCCCTTTCCTCTAGCGCATCTCCCCTTTTCCTCCTCGTTGCTGTTTCCTCTTTCGGTTTCATATTTTTCTTCTTTCTCGGAAACAGAGACGCAAATATCATATAAAGTTTTGCAATACCGACAAGTTAATAAGTAAGACATGTGCAGTGTTGGCAACTTTTATTGACGGAACGTTTCGCCTACGCTGCAAGCTTTATCAGTCGAATACAGAGATGAATTCGATTGAGGAAGCCTGATTGACAACGTTTCTCCCAAGCAGTGGGTCTTTTCGAGTCATTTGTGACTTGTGACTTGGAAAACCTCACTGCATGGGCGAAAGGTAGTCAGTCAAGAATCTCATTACATTGCATTTGCGTGTTTTGTTTTCTTCGTGCTTGTAGTTTCTACCATTTTTCTTCATACTTCTGCTTTCTTCCTCTTTGTCTTTCTTCTGCCTGATAGCGTGATCTCTCTGGATTTTGTGTTACTTTGCTATTTGTTACTTTCTCCTCCTTTTTTTCCCCTTTCCCCTACCTCCAACACAACCACTATTTTCCCCTTCTTCGCCAGTTCTGCTACCACTACCACGATTACCACAACTACCATCTCCACCACCACTACCACTCATCATTCCCTACAGTCACTCCCACTAACCATTCACTCACTTCATCCTGTAGTCGATTTACACTAAACTTTCACTCCCGCAAAATCACTGATCAGTTGATCCAATTCCAGCAGACGCCTTTCCTGAAAGACGCACACGCAAGGAACACACGCAAACCCGCCTGCATGTGCGTACACACACACACACACCTGTGTGTACGTATACACACGCGTGATACATATAGATATGCATGTGTGGTGGCTCCTGTCGACATAGCTCAAACACTCTTTATTTACATACACATTCATGCATTCATTATACCCAAGTATGAGTACTTCAACACAAATTTAATTACTAATATATAGGCAATGCTTCTCGATGCAAATTATAAAGATACAGAATCATGTTTGGGTGAGCAGTGTCTTTGTCCGTCAGCAACTGCAGCGCTAGTTAATTATCGTAGGGCCAGCCAGGGATGGTAGCGTCGGGTAGCCATGGTAGCATCCGTCAACCGTGGTAACGCCTGACAGCCATGGTAGCGTGCAGCCATTTTGAAGGACCAACCACAGACCACAACGAAAATAGAACTCACAAAAGTCTAGGGCGGCTAACCCTTACATTCGACCGCAAGACACGGTCGATATTCCAACGGAGTTGTGGCCAGCTGGCATCTTATCGTGTATTCGCTTCCTAGGAAGCCTTCCCGAATGCCGACAAATGACCGTCAAGCCGTCAAAGGGGCTGTCAGGATTTTGCTTTTCTTAAAGTATTTGCCGCCATGAGTTAACTTCGTTCTGGTGTCTGGACGGCCGCTTCTTGGATTGTTGCCTTCGTTTTCTTCGCTTTACTGTACCTTCTTTTTTATCCCAGGGATGCCTCCAGCAAG
The DNA here is from genome assembly GCA_009830355.1 of Cherax destructor. Classification (NCBI taxonomy): domain Eukaryota; kingdom Metazoa; phylum Arthropoda; class Malacostraca; order Decapoda; family Parastacidae; genus Cherax; species Cherax destructor. The sequence continues at coordinate 193,024 of WNWK01001549.1, forward strand.
GATGTTCTTAGGTTTTCTTCGGGCTGATGCCAAACACAATTCCACTCTAAGAATGTATTTAGTTCTTTTGCCAGGAACTCACAAGAATACCTCTGCCAGACATGGGAATGTAAGTATGAGGTGGAACACCACATGCACTAGTAATAGACCTACTTGGGACAACAGATATGCTGTCGTCAGGAGGTCTAGACTAGATCATCAGAGTCTCTCTGAATACAAGTGACTTTCTCTCGAGAAAAGATAACACTAAGTACTCCGAATCTTATCTTTAACGTGACATCTTGTGAAATAAAAGACAAATATATGAGTATTCAAACAATACCACGGTGGGGTTAGAACCCGCGATCAGTCTCAAAACTCCAGACCGACGCGTAAGCCACTGGGCCAGCTAGCTTCAATAAGATTCATCCAACTAGGTATATTTCGTGAGTCATGTTGACGGCTTTGAGGGGACTTGAGCTAGAGTTTGTCACGGCCATGCTAGCTGGAGATTCGTCTGTAAAAACTTGCATTTGTGGACACAGTGGTGCCTATGCTAACCTTCCTATGGTGTTGAAATATACCTAGTTGGATTAATCTTATTGAAGCTAGCTGGTCCAGTGGCTAACGCGACGGTCTGGAGTTTTGAGACTCTGTGACCGCGGGTTCTAACCCCACCGTTGGTATGGTTTGTTTGCAATCGTGTCATTACGATTTCGTGAGTTATGTGAGCATTCTGTTGGTCCGATTATCTCCTCACATGGGACCTTAAAATAAATCCGTGAATGGAAGACACACACTTAAGATTATAAATTAATGTTTAAAAATGTAATTAAAAAACTGAAATACATAAACATTTGTTCTGGGTATTGGCGTTATAATAATTGTTACTTAATGAAACCCTGGCTGCGCTACTGGCTGTATCACCCCTGTGGGCTTACCTCTTCACAATACTAATATAAATAATAAATAATAATAACAATTATAATAGTAATACTATCCAAAAAACAAAAGCGGAGAAAACACTCATCATCGTCTTCATTATTATCGTCATCCAAATCGTAAGGCATCATCGTCGTTATCGTTATCATCGTCGTCATCCATACCTATCTACAACCATCCTGTGTCATGTATACACACAAACATACTTGTATGTTAATGTTACATACAGATACCTGTGCATTATATGTGTGTATGCAAAGACAGTGATTATGTGTGAATGATGGTGGAAGTGTTGAATGATGGGTGAAAGTGTTGAATGATGGGTGAAAGTGTTGAATGATGGGTGAAAGTGTTTCTTTTTTTGCGTCACCCTGCGTCGGTGGGAGACGGCCGACTTTTATATATATATATATATATATATATATATATATATATATATATATATATATATATATATATATATATATAATATATATATATATATATATATATATATATATATATATATATATATATATATATATATATATATATTTTGTGTGTGTGTGTGTGTGTGTGTGTGTGTGTATGTGTACACAGACACAAATCCATCAGGCGACAACAGCCTCGTCCCACGCAGTCCTGTTAGTTTCCACTACCATAGCTGTGTCTCCCTGAATATTACGCTCTCTTCTGTCATAGTAGGAATTCTGGGATGCCAGCACCTCCCATTCTCCCATCTCCGCAGCGTTATATCATTATAGTGCAAGCGTATCTGAAATACTGGGAGCGTATGTCAGGCAACCCGAAGCGTATATTATTATTATACGCCCCATGCACATGGCAATGTGCAATATGAATTACTTGGGTTAGATGTCTTGGTTTGGTCATTAGTATAGGGAAATATGGAGCAGGTGTTCTGTTGTGGTACATAATTATATGTATGTATGCTTGTACTAAATATTTTTTGCGTTTTTCTGTATGTTTTTTTTAATTACTGTTTGTATGTGTACTTTCGATTTTTTTAATAATAATTTACGTTTCATTATTTGTTTTTTATTCATTGCTCATTTATTTTTTTTACATTTATTTAACTCATATTTTATTGATTTATTTTGTTGAATAACCCACACGGATTTTACGCTTATAAAAATATAATAATAATAATAATAATAATAATAATAATAATAATAATAAAAACAATTTTATATTTTAATAAAGACAAGTTAGATTTTTCCCAAAATGGATCACATCGCCAAATTTTTCGAAAAACTAAATGACTATAACAGAAAGCTTGCTATCCTGGCAAATAGTGACTCAGTTTCCAAAATAAAGTGGCAATGATGTCCGTGTGCGTGTTAGGTCACGACGTGAGATTATAAGACGTGAAAATATATTACTGGACGAGGTGAGTGGAATTTCAGATTACTGAGAGTAATGAAAATAATGATGGAAGGTAATTTGCCTAATTAATAGCCTTTAAGAAATGTACCCGAGCGGAGAGTGACAGAGAGAGAAAGAGAGAGAGAGAGAGAGAGAGAGAGAGAGAGAGAGAGAGAGAGAGAGAGAGAGAGAGAGAGAGAGAGAGAGATTGATCCTGATCCCTATTTGTATGTTTCATAACGATAAAAAGGCGTCCAAATGAGCTGATGTAAGTAACAGCTCTTAGCTTGTAAATAAAGTTCGGAACTATAGCCTAACCTTGTAAAACCCTGTGTAAAAGAGAGAGAGAGACAGAGAAACAGAGAGAGAGAGACAGAGAGAGCAAAAGCAAGTCAGAGCTTTTCTCTGGGTACATTTGCCAGCGGCATAAGCTTATCCAAATCCTCAACTCGCAACGATGTGTCAAACATTTCAAACGCCTTTTTTTCTATAGCGTGAGTTCGTATATCACCTGAGTGAATATGTTTAATGTAATCAATATTGTCATGATTTTTTCATGTAGAATAGACTTCAGAGTACTTGCAGAGAGAGATTACTACCTTATCGATGACTATATATATTATTGTAACCACGAACGAGCGGTATTGATCACTAACAACACTGCGACTAGCCAAGGATTCGAACCCATGCTGCTTTGGCCCGCCTCATGGCTAGTACACCAAACAGGGTGGAGAATGAAATTAGCTCAGAGTCACCCACACCACCATATGTTCGGGTGACGGTAAACACCTAGCTTGGCTGGGTGCGTCATTCTTTTAGGATTGCGTGGTCCTATGGGTTAGAGCATCTTGGAATTTTCGCTCACAATGAGGCGGGCTAAAACAACACGGGTTCGATCCCCCGGCTAGTCGCAGTGTTGTTATTGATATATATATATATATATATTTATATATATATAACACCCGTCCCTCAGAGTGCCGGCACTGTACTTCCCATCTCCAGGAATCAAGTCCGGGCCTGCCGGTTTCCCTGAAACCCTTCATAAATGTTACCTTGCCTACACTCCAACAGCACGTCAAGTCCTAAAACCCATTTGTCTCCATTCGCTCCTATCTAACACGCTCACGCACGCTTGCTCGAAGTCCAATCCCCTCGCACACAAAACCTCTTTTACCCCCTCCAACCTTTTCTAGGCCGACCCCTACCCCGCCTTCCCTCCACTACAGATTTATACACTCTCGATGTCATTCTATTTTGTTCAACAACCCCTCCTCAGCTCTCTGGATAATAGTTTTGGTAATCCCACACCTCTTCCTAATCTCCAAACTACGGATTCTCTGCATTATATTCACACCACACATTGCCCTCAGACATGACATCTCCACTGCCTCCAGCCTTCTCCTTGTTACAACATTCACAACCCATGTCTCACACCCATACAAGAGTGTTGGTATAACTATACTCCCATACATTCCCCTCTTTGCTTTCATGTATAAAGTTCTCTGTCTCCACAAGCTCCTCAGTGCACCACTCACCTTTTTCCCCTCGTTAATTCTATGATTCACCTCATCCTTCATATACCCATCTGCCGACACATCCACTCCCAAATATCTGAACACCTTCACCTCCTCCATACTCTCTCCCTCCAATCTGATATTCAATCTTCCGTTATCTAATTTTTTTTTGTTATCCACCTTACTCTTTCCTATATTCACTTTTAATTTCCTTCTTTTACACACCCTACCAAACTCATCCACCAACCTCTGCAACTTCTCTTCAGAATCCCCCAAAAGCACAGTGTCATCAGCAAAGAGCAACGGTGACAACTCCCACTTTGTGTTAGATTCTTTTTCTTTTAACCCCACACCTCTTGCCAACACTCGAGCATTCACTTCTCTTACAACTTCATCTATAAATATATTGAACAACCATGGTGACATCACACATCCCTGTCTAAGGCCTACTTTTACTGGGAAATAATCTCCCTCTCGCCTACATACTCTAACCTGAGCCTCACTATCCTCGTAAAAACTTTTCACCGCTTTCAATAACCTACCTCCTATTCCATACATTTGCAACATCTGCCACATTGCCCCCCTATCCACCCTATCATATGCCTTTTCTCAAATCCATAAATGCCACAAACACCTCTTTACCCTTATCTAAATATTGTTCACCTATATGTTTCACCGCAAACACTTGGTCAACACACCCCCTAACCTTCCTAAAGCCTCCTTGTTCAGCTGCTATCCTGCTCTCCGTCTTACTCCTAATTCTTTCAATAATAACTCTACCATACACTTTACCAGGTATACTCAACAGACTTATTCCCCTATAATTTTTACACATATAATATATATACTGACAATCCAAACTAAGCAAAACAAGCAACTAAGGGAAGGATAATATTTTTATATTCTACAGAAAGGGCTAAACTCTTTGTGTTTATATATCATCTTGGGGAATGTATGGCAATCAGTGTTGACCATGGAAAGGAGAAGGATAGCTCGAATTTCTTGGACCAAGAGCCCTTCATCAGTATCAAGACACCGCCCGTGGAGCTTGAAAGGAGTCAGAAACGGTAGCTGCTGGCTGGTAAGGTAACTTGGAATCAGCTCTCCTCCTTAATGGAGTTTGATCCTTTTATGTAGTATCAGATGACTGAATACCACACTAACTGTCGGCAGAACACTCGAAGACAGAGATGATTTGGAGATGACAGGAGTAGTTGAGAAATAAATGGAGAAAGCTGGAAATAGATGGAATTGCAAATGGGGTGAGTAAAATAGATAGAGTTGAATATAGTGTGTGTGAAGTGGATAGAGTTAGAAATGAATGGAGACAACTGGAAATGATGACAGAAATGGAAATTTACAGAGATAGATATGTATAAAGATCTTGGAGAGCTGGAAATTAGGGAAATCTGGGAATTTATAAAGAAAGCTGGAAATTTATAGAGAAACCTGGAAATTCATAGAAATGGAAATTAAAAGGGAGAATTTAAGACTGACAGCCAAGGAGGCAACAGTAAACAGCAGATTTAAGTTTAACAAGGTCGCAGCCGCAGCCTCTCCCACCGCCGCAGCCACTCCCACCGCCGCAGCCACTCCCACCACCGCAGCCGCTCCCACCGCGGTTCTTTTTATTATTTTATTCCTTTACGGGTGGTCAAAACTGTGAAATTTTTATAGGGAATACGGGAGAGAAGAAAGGAAAGAGAAATGATGGGATGATAAAAGGAAAGAGGGCGGTGTAGAGGGCTGAGGGAAGGGTAGGTGTAGAGGGCTGAGGAAGGGCAGGTGTGGCGCTCTTGTGGACTGATTCTTTGCCGATACAATTGTTGTTTAAAGTCGTAAATATGCTGGCCTTTTAAATGGAAACATAACGAGTGGGTTTTAAAAAACGTTTGTGAGTGTGTGTGTGTGTGTGTGTGTGTGTGTGTGTGTGTGTGTGTGTGTGTGTGTGTGTGTGTGTGTGTGTGTGTGTGTGTGTGTGTGTGTGTGTGTGTGTGTGTGTAATAGTAGTAATACATAAGAACATAAGAAAGGAGGAGCACTACAGAAGACCTCGCCCGTACTAGGTAGACTCAAGCCACACCCACTCATAAGGAAGGAGCACTGCCGCAGGCTTACTGGCCCATGCTAGGCAGGCCCAACTCACACCCACACACACAAAATAGTAGTAGTAGCAATAATAATATCTGGAGTCTACTTGGAGGGTAGTCTGGGGATCAAGGCTCCAGCGGCCTGGTCCATGACCAGGCCTCCTGGCGGATCAGGGCCTAATCAACGAGGCTGTTACTGCTGGCTGCACGTAGTTCAACGTACGAACCACAGCCCGGCTGATCTGGCACTGACTTAAGGTAATAATAATAATAATAATAATAATAATAATAATATTATTATTATTATTATTATTATTATTATTATTATTATTTTAAAAAGGACTGTGTCAACTAAACAAGATGTGAAAAGAACCACCACCACCACTACTACCATTAATACCACCAACATCATCACCACCACTACCACCAACACCACCAACACCAACACCACTACCACCACCACCACCACCACCACCACCACTATCACCACCACCACCACCACTATCACCACCACCACCACAACCACCACCACCACTCACTGTCTCTTACAGTTACACACACACATGTACACAGTCAGATTACAGCAAATAAACGCAAGATGATAACTCCTGCGTGGAATTATGGTACGACGCTCCGCATTTGGCTACACGGAATTAAGCATCCCAATGTGTGGGATTACTCTTGTTTTTCTTCTGATCTCTCTCTCTCTCTCTCTCTCTCTCTCTCTCTCTCTCTCTCTCTCTTGTTATTTTTTATTCACACAATGGTTTTACAGGGTTAGGTTAAGAGCTCCTACCTTTATTTACAAGCTAAGAGCTTTTACCTACCTCGGCTCATTTGAAAGCCTTTTTATTGTTATGAGATACAGGTAGGAAACAGGATGAAGTTGGAGCCATCTATGGGCCAGCGATTTCGTTTGGCCAACTATCTCATTTTTTTTATGCTGTGCAAACATGTTCCAGACGCGAGTCATCCTAGGAATAAATGATCTCAGACGAAGCGTAGTTTTGGAGAAGGGTACAGCCAGGGTGTAGTTGTTTGCTGCCCGTCTTGTTGTATAGAAGCTGTCTTCTGGCTGTACGCGGAATTGGGCCAAGTGTGGAACCTTGACAACATTGGCTTTGTACGTAACAGTAAGGCCACCCACATCTCTCCGGTGTTGAAGGCTCTGCTGAAATGATATATCTGTCCAGAAACCAAAGGTGAGATTGGGGCCAGGCAATCCAAGAAAGATCAGCATATTCAAAGTGTCTTGCAACCTCTGCTGTCAAGCAGGTGCGAGATACGTCTAAGTGCTGTTAGCTTCCTGGTCGCCTTGTTTCCGAGATTTACTACCTGGTTCTTAATAGTCAGTTTTGAAATAAATTTCACCCTACGGATATCAACGTCACCCCCGGGTTCCAACACTCACACTCACATAAGAACATAAGAAACATTGCAGCAGTAAAATCACTCTTACAACTACTCCAGTATTATCTCCGCCGCCCACACACACACACACACACACACACACAACACACACACACACACACACACACAAACACAAACACAAACACACAAGAACACCAACGTTCCCTTCTCTGACGCTACACGCTAGAAAATGTATCTGTACCCAGTCGTAATTTCTGTCAGTATTATCCTTAAACTCTTTCTGCTGCTCTCTGGAGCGAGGGTTTTGCTCCCGCTCTGTCTGTCAGTCGCTCTCCAAGTTTATATGTTGGAGATGTTACCGTCGACCGGCTTGTATTTGCTGTTGAAAAACTGGAGTGTTTTTTCGTCACCCAACAAGCAGTAGCGGGTCCACCTCTGGACCAGAACAAGATTTCACTAGGAAGGTTTCCCTCTGTGTAAGATTTAAAGTGTAGGTATGTATCCATATGTACTCTTGTGGGGTCCAGCTCCTGGGCTTTGAGTGCATTCTCATGCTCTTGTGCTGCAGTGTACAGGATCGATATGGGGGGTGTACAATGAATTAGCTAGTTCGACGGTAAAAAAATAAATCTGTGTAGAGTATAGAGCTTTATCTCGTGATGATTTGATAAAGCTCTACACAGAGTGGGAATATTGTCCCAGTAAAGCCTTGCTGTGCAACGTGTGTCTTTTCTTCACTATGGCTGGCTATAAGCCATTTAGATCTTCCTGTGTTTATTCACGGCCAGAATTTCAACAGCTGTCCGCTGGATTAACACTTTTTTGTCTGTCTTTGTGGGCGGCTGTCTTTTCCCTTGTCTGTTAAGAAATTTTATTATTTACTTTTCTCGCTGAATTTATTATCGTAGCATTTTTACTTGTATTGTATGTGTCAGGTATTTATGTTTAGATTTATTGATTTATGTTTGGTTTTGAGACTATCTTATCGAAACAAAATGTAGAATGACAGTTATTTTTCCTTGTTGGAACTCCGAAAGGAAAATTTTCTTCGCTACTGGGAAGGTATTTAAGTCGTGATTAATGAATGAGGATGAGTATGGAAGTTTCGGGGGAATTTGAAGGGGCGTAAATGGGTGTGAAGGGATCTGGAGATCCATGAGTTTAGAAGTATAGGAGACGTGTGGAGGGATTAACAGATATAAGTAGGATTTTATATGAATAGGGACGAGTGTGTGTGTGTGTGTGGAGAACACAGAGACGTGAAGGAATTAATACGAGTAGAGAGGTGTATGGACGGGCATTCAGGGATTACCTAAGAAATTGACAGGAACCGGGAAGGTTAGTGTGAAGCAGACTATTGAAGATCCTAAACATCAGTCGTAGCGCGGTGTTGAAGGCTGTGGTAGAGTCTGCCTGGAGGATGTTCCAAGGGTCAATGCCACCGCAGCCCACCCCTTGACCAGGCCTACACTATTAGCTTTATCTTAAGTAGACTAGCATTAAGACTATAAGACAAAGATAAGTAATCAAAGTTTGTCCTACGAAGGAGACTCATTCAATGTATTTTTTTTATATAAATATTAATTGCTGCTATGTTGTCATTTTTTCATACCAATTACTTCTTTTTGGAACAATTATAATTATCTGGATATTGTTGGGAATGGAACGAATACGCCAACCGGAACCATTTCCATGGCTAACTGATGTAGTAGACCGAGAGACGTCAAGTGCAGAGACCCAGATTGCGGTCTCACTGGCTGGACGCAGGGAACTCTGGTTTCCATTAGTTGAAATTCAAGTTGGAGCTTCCATTGGTGGCAGTTTGAGAGTCGAACTTGAAGATGCTGGCTGTTGTTAGGAGGATGCAAGTTGACTGCAGCATCCCTGTAATTGAACACCTGCTTGCACCATCCTGCACTTGACACTTGACATGTCAACATCATAAGGATTACTATTCAATAAGTCAAGTTTATTGTATTCCAGCCCATCAAGGAGGAGGGGGGTGTACCTTGATGCCTGTGAAGGACTCCTGATTTAAGGAATTGGAACGGCTCTCCTCTTCTTACCATCGAACCTCATTACCTCACATTTCTGTATTTCAACTGTTGCCTAGTTGTCAATGACTTACTTTACTACTTAGAAATAACAATAATAATAATAATAATAATAATAATCTCCAAATGGGTTAGTGTACGAATAACTGAAGTTAATATTTTGTTATATTTTGTTATGTACTCAAGTACTACAAACGCTTAGTACATTTACAAACATCATGCTTCATGCTAGACCTAAGGTTAGAACCCACAAGATATAAGATTCCATTCTCATGCTTCAGCTTCGTATTGTTCCAGATTATGGAGCTAAACTGTTCTCCATCCTGAGGGACTGACCACCTCAAAAACTATTTGACTGAAGAAGCCTACCACGCAGGCGAAACGTTTCAACAATAAAAATACTCATCAACTATTTTCACTATAAGATAACGTTTAGACTAGGAGGAAACCTTAACTGATGATGCTCTGTACCAATACCCAGTTGATTCTTTCCATAAAATTAAACTGACGGATTTACTCATCCCATGACAGTTCAACGCCGGGAACACTAGTGAAATCACAGAGCATTTAGAAATAATTTCATCATCCCCAGTAACACACATCACTGGGACAGAAGGTGGACAGCTGCGTTTTAAACTTTCAGAAGGTATTCTGTACAGTGTCTGAGTGGTAACGTATATATAAACTAGAGATACATTCAGAGGTGAAGAGAAAGATAAGATCAAATAGATGAACATTGACTTAATAGGCAGAAAATAAAGTCATGGATCTTGAAATTTTGAGACGAGGCCTGGTCATGGTCCGGACCGCGGGGGAGTTGACCCCCAGGTATACCCTCCAGGTAGGTAGATCCCACACTATTTCTAATATAAGTAAGTGACGTACCAGAGGGAACTAACTTTTACATCTTGTTTACTGGTTATGAAATGTTGATAATGAGATTGAGAATGAAAGATAACCGCAAGAACTTCTTACACTTTCTACCCCTAGGTAGAAAGTGTAAGAAACGCTAGAGGCTCGATCCTCCGACCTCTCAGACGGGGAGTAGAAAGTATCTCGACCCTGCCATGGAGATGTGTACCAAGGGGTACATAGATATCACACATCATCTCCTCTCCCTAAGTAAACACCATCGGCCAATGCATGACTGGAAAATAAATGAACTAACTTCGGAAATCTAAACGGGGGAATCAAATAAAAGGCACTGTACATTATTTACGTTAGACCAGTCCTTGCGTAAGCAGCATCGGCTTGGAACCCTAATAGGTAAGAAGCTTGAGCAAGTTCAATTATTTGCCACCGAACTGGTCCCGGGGGTTGAGGAATATGAGTAACTAAGATAGCCTAAATATTGATCTGAATTCCCACGACGAACAAAATACTCAAGGGAGGTGACAGTGTCGACAAGGATGAACTATGTGACACGAGGGAGACCAGAACAAGGAAGCATATATGGAAGCTGAATCCTCTCGTGAGCTACAGAGACGTTAGGAAACTCTCTTACATTGCAAGGTTTGTGAATAAATGGAAGGAAAAGAAACGCTGTAAACGAGACTAGGAGCCAGCTAAGCCGGTCCAGAGTGTAGAGGCAGAGCCAAGAACTTGAGCTCTAACCCAACAGGAGTAACTTGGTAAGTAAACGCACACATGTCTACCTCAGCCACCCGTCTCTGACTCATCTTTTCCAGCTCATATCATATGCACCCTCCGACACCCTCTGTTGACCGCTCCTTATCTCTCACTTCCAGATTCGGGGGGGACGACCTCAGGAACCACGGCGACCCTCCCATAAAACAAGAGGGCGCGCCCCACGACAGGTTAGCTGCTGGTGAGTAGTCGTGCTCCTGGGGGGATACCTTGCATTATTTGCTATCTCAAGTCGATAACAGGATAGCCGCCTTGGCGTAGTGGAGACAGTGAGCTTGTCTCAGTCTTGCGTCTTGGCTTCAGTGGGTTTGATAGGCACTTTGGCGCAGAGGAGTCACATGTACGCATGCTGTGTACTATTGTTCACTGCCTTTATCACACACCTGCATCCAAGGATATTGAAACAACTGATCTTTAGTATTATGATTCTTAGGTTTCTTGATGCGGTAACGAGATTTCTCCTATTGGTGGCTGACGAATTGTGTACTAGAGGAATGTCTTGAATATCGTGTATGGCTGAGGATCGAGATTTGTAAATCGCCTGGTGATTGAGATGAGTATTATATATTATTCTTAAAATTGATGCTTTGATGCACAAAGATAATCACCAGAAGGTTGGCCTTTAACTTAGCCTGGATCCAAAGTTCCATTTTACAAAAGGGTTTTGTGACATTCAGAGTAGCATCCTTTATCAATGGTCATTTATTCAACTCGTGAGAGAAATGTCCGTTTGTTTACTCATCTATGTTAAGGTGCGCTTTGCTACGTCTCACAATTTTTTGTTGTGACAGGCTCACTGATGTTGAAGATGCCAGACTTAGGCTTGGCTACAAGTGCATCTGGCAATTTTGCATGCACACATGTATTATCAGACTCAATGCAAAATATGTGGTCAGCCTTATCGTCACTCTTGAACATTATGATTAATTGGCCATATATAGACAGTATATTAACTTTGTAATATGTCAAGGAACCTTATTAATGAAAGTAAGATAGCAGACATTTTAAGCAAATACCCAAAATTTGTTTTTAAAAGATGAACCATAAATTAAAGATATCAAGATGTACTCCTGTTAACCCTTTTTTGGGCTTAGTTCTTAAGCTTTTTGTGTATTCTAATGCTCCCTACCGTCCACGGGATCGATACGGGGTGCTCAATAAACTAGCCGGCGACAACATCTAGATCTTTACCGTCAGCACGTGGGTAAAAACATGTGCAGTTCAGGATGCACCGAGGTCTCTACTAACACTGACGATCCTCGTCACATCCAGCGTCTCTACACTTCCTCATTCTTTTGATTATAATAATAATAATAATAATAATAATACACTTCCTCAAGACACCATCTTTAACAAGGTGGAGGTGGTGGGAACTTTTGTTTGTAGTTAAATCTATTCGTTAATAATAATAATAATAATAATAATAATAATAATAATAATAATAATAATAATAATAATAATAATAATAATGTTAATAATAATAATAATAATGTTAATAATAATAATAATAATGTTAATAATAATAATAATAATGTTAATAATAATAATGCTTCTGTTCCCTTCTGTTTTTAACAAAAACAAACCATACCACGGGTGGGGTTAGAACCCGCGATCAGAGAGTCTCTAACATTTTCTGTTATTTTTACTGTCACGTTTTCTGTTTTCTACTGATTTCCTATTTTCGTTACTTTTCCTGTTTTCAGTAATATTTTCTGTCTATTTTTTTTTTTTTTTTTTTGCAATACGTTTGTATTTTGAGTTTGAGTTTCAGTTTTACATAGGTGTTTGGCACTGAGTTGTACTTTTATTGAACAAAACAATGGTACTTATTTTTTTTATTTTTTTTCTCTCTCTTGTTTTCTTAGCTACTTTTCTTTTAAAGAAAAGACGCGAGATTTCGTCTGCTTTCGTTCCTTCATCCTTCATCATCATCCTTCATCATCATCCTTCATCATCATCATTGACGAAGGGCTAGGGCGGTGCTCTTGATCCAGGGAAGTGTATCTACGTTCCCCCCTTTTTTTGGATCGAACCTGAATGCCTACCGTCCCCCTCCCCCCTCAAACAGGGCGATGCGTGACTCCTGCGGGTTTACCGCTTCCCCATGAATGTTATAATGATTCTTCTCATCTTCCTCTTTCTCCTCTTCTTCCTTCTCCTCCTCCTCCTTCTCTTGTCCGTACTTTATCATCATTAAGTCAGATTCCAAATTTATTCAGTGCTATCATATACATCAGTGAACTATCCTGTATCTGTTCTCTTCCTTATCCTTTTCCTCTTCCTCTTCTTCCTCCTCCTCTTCCTCTTCTTCCTCCTCCTCTTCCTCCACCTTCTCCTCATTAAAGTCGTTCATTCTTTCTTTCCTCGACATTTTCTTCCCGTACTGCCTTTCCTGGGTCATTTTATTTTCTCCTCCATTTCCTACTCTTCATTTCTTTTTTTTTCTGTTGCTTTGTCTTCTTCCTCTATCTTTCCTGTCACTTCTCCTCCTCCCTTTTCAGTTACCATCGCCTCTTCTTCCTGTTCTGTCACCTTCTCCTTTTCCTCCTCATCTGTCACCTTTTCTTCCTCTTCTGTTACCCATTTCTCCCCTTTTTCCTCCTCCCCTCTACCAATTTTGTCACCACCTTCTCCTTCTCTTCTCTCACCTCTTTCTCCTCCTCTTCTGTCACGTCCTTCTCCTCTTCTGTCACCTCCTTCTCCTCTTCTGTCACCTCCTTCTCCTCTCCTGTCACCTCCTCCTTCTCTCCTGTCACCTCCTGTCACCTCCTTCTCCTCCTCTCCTGTCACCTCCTCCTCCTCTCCTGTCACCTCCTCCTCCTCTCCTGTCACCTCCTCCTCATCCTCTTCTGTCACCTCCTCCTCCTCTCCTGTCCCCTCCTCCTCCTTTACCCTCACCTCCTCCACGTCTCCAGCGAGGCCCACAAAATGCTCCCCACATTCTGTAGAACTTGTGGTGCAGGAGTTGGCGAATCAATCAATCAGTTAAATAGTGGTTAGGGCGGCCTTTTAGAACTTTGTGAAGTAATTACGCGCTCATTATTGAGTTTGAAAAGACATTTGATCCTGCTTTCTCTCTGCTGCTTGCGATGGTACTACAGTTTTTAGATACAGCGGAACGACAAGTGAAAATGAGGATAAGAGAGAGAGAGAGAGAGAGAGAGAGAGAGAGAGAGAGAGAGAGAGAGAGAGAGAGAGAGAGAGAGAGAGAGAGAGAGAGAGAGAAACAAAAAGACGGACAGAGGCAGAGAGACAGTAAGAGAGAAGGAGTTATTCTGCAGCTACTTCTGTTACTGCTACTACATTTACTACTACTACTGCTATTACTACCGCTATTACTACTACTGCTACTATCACTCTTACACTACTCCTGCTAATACTGCTACGACAACTACAACTACTACGACTACCACAACTACTACTACGATTGCCACGTCTACTACGACTGCTACTACTAAAACTACTACTACTTCTATTACAGCTTTATCTATTACCATTTCAACTATTTCTACTACTACTACTACTTTTGCAAGTGCTGCTATAATTAACACAGTTTCTGTCAAGAGCGTAAACAACACTTGCGACAAGCAATCGCAATCTACAACACCTAAATTAGTACAATTATTCCCCTCACCCCCTTATACTCTTACGTCCCCTCGCAGCAGGTCCGTCACAGCTGAAGCTCTTGCATCGCCCACTGAGCACAGCCGAGAGACTGTATATAGTTTCCCCTCACACGTTTGAGTTAGTAGTAGGTTCTCAGGGTTTAAAGAGGAGTCGCGGTACCGCATTTGCGGAATGTAAGCCGATTGAGGCCCATTACCGCTCTGAAATCTTTCAGGAACTCCGGGTGTTCCAGGAATATGACAAACTAAGAGGTGGAGAGGTTTTAGGAAAGCGAAAGGAGAGGAAAAAAAAGAGTTTCCAGGCACGAAGGTGGTTCTTGAAAGCCCCCGCACTCGTTTGGGCTTTCGAGGGCTTTTTTCAGGGGAATCGTTAGGAGAAAAAAAAGAGAGATAAATTCATGAATTTCTCATTTAAAGCCAGGGTTTTTGAACACGAAACTGAGGTGCCCTGCACATGTCCTTTTTAATTATACCACTTTCTCTCAATCTTGTAGTATGTCATGTGTTGATTCACACTTTTTTTTTTTACTCAACAAAAACTCGTAGTAAAAAATGTTATTACACAACAAGGAAAACGAACTTAAATGGTAAATCAAGAAGGAAATGTTTACATCACATACCAGTAGATGCAATGACTGTCAGGTTCGTGGACTGTGATCTATGAATAAAAGAGAAACATGCAAAGTTGGGGAAATTTATTATGGAAACGTTTCGCTAACCAGGAGCTTTAATAATTCAATACAGAGATAGAAAAACAACGATATATATATATATATATATATATATATATATATATATATATATATATATATATATATATATATATATATATATATAAAGAGAAGGAAAGGGTGCATCAACTTTTAGGAAACTTCTCCTAATGGCCAGGGGAGGGGAAGGGGGGTAATAGCGTAAAATCAACTAAGATAGATCACAGAAGATACCGCTGACGTTTCCGTGTTCTGTACAACTGTATTGCCAAGACTATACCGCAGCGACGTCTCTTCAAAATTCTCTTCCTTGATGTGTGTGTGTGTGTGTAATAATAATAATTAATGTATATACACATACAATGCACATACAGAGAGGCGACGTGTGTATTCATTGATAAGCTAATTCATACACTGACACTCTCAGTGTATATACACGGAGATTACATTAATCCTTATTTGAGGGATTAACGTGTTCCTGACTGATGGTGTACATGTGAAACGCAGCTTCAGTGCTCCTCGTGCAGTCGATAACATTCAAACCAAGTGCACAACACGCACGCACGCAAGCACGCACGCAAGCACGCACTCCCGCACACCTCTCACACTCAAGAGTCGTCTTGGTTAGGACAGGTAAGACAAGACGGTTGTCTTAGAAAAAAATACCCGATTATAACAACGCTAAATACAGCAATGCACATAGTCGATTAGGACTTTTAAAGTGTGAAGAAACAACGGTAAGAAACACAGCAGACTGAACAATATGTAAACAAGTGGGAGACATTATACGTACAAGTATGTGCAGTAAGACGCAATATGGGGTTCGTGGCATTTCCTTGAGTGAGAGTTTCGTCCACCAGGGGACTGATAATGTTCCTGGTAGCTAAAACGTTTTCTCAGTAAACTGTCATGAACTGCATACTGTGTCGAATTTACGTGTACTGATCACTGTACAATACACTGTCAAATAACCACGTTTTCTTTCTAATGTCAAGGTCAGACATGGGACGGTCCTCAGCCAGAGTGAAATACTGACTTTGCCGGGGAGGAGGATCTGCTGATTGACACTCAGGAGACATTGAAGACTTCTTTACCTTCACTCGCAGGCAGCCACTTCAGCAGACATATCATCAGCGCAGCAGAGACAAAACTTTACATTCGGGCACCAGGCTTTTCCACTCATTAACCATTCCTTCTCGCCGTGTGAAGCGAGACCTTCAGCCACCAGGCCACGGGGCACCCGTGGCATATTGGTATATTATAAAACCCGTCGCATATTATAAAACGTATACTTTACAACACGTATTTTTGTAACGCATGTTTTCTAACATATATTTTAAAAATACATCCACTTGCTTTTCTGAATTCTACAACGTTTCAGCACTAACTAAAATGTCACTTAACCCACGATAATTCCCTTTAATTCGTTAAATTACGGAGAAAACACAAGCGACTGACACTGGTGGAGGATCCCCAAGAACTAATTGGAAGATGTGTGTTTTAGTTAGGTGTTCCTGATCTACCCAAGACTTCCCACCTAAGCAACTTCTGGTCCAATCAGAAACCTAGAATGACGTGTCAGGCCAACCAAATTTCAGGAATGACTCGTAACTGCCCTGAGCTGCTTGTTAAACTCCCCTTTTTATTATTATTATTGTTATAATTAAGGTAGATGGGAGGCATTCAGGCTTAATTCAGGGAATTGTAGCACAGATCCAGTTCCCTAGATCAAGAGCCCCTCACCAGCGTGTGTGTGTATGTGTGTGTGTATGTGTGTGTGTGTGTGTATGTGTGTATGTGTATGTGTGGTGGGGGAGGGGTGCACTAACCTAATTGTGTGTGTATATGTGTGTGTGTGTGACTAAAGTTAGCATTACAAGTACATATTACAATTTTTTTTCATGAGACAGAGAGAAAATACAAATGTAAATTAAGAAAACCAAAGAAGATAAACAGATATGAAAGAAGAAACAGAGGCGTTAAAACAAATGCACAGCTTTCTCAAAGTGTCAATATCAAGAGGAAAGAGCATCATAGCACAGCCTCCATCTCCCCTAACTCCGCTCATGCACATCCTCTCTCATGTTAACACACTTATACCCATCCTTCTCACCTAACATATACTGCGTATCACTGTAACTGCGGCTATCATCCCCGTCTTTACTGGCATCTTTTCAATCTGTTCGCACGTATAAGTATTACGGTCTAGGACTTCCCCACCATTAAGTGTTCCATCTCGTCAAATAGAACTCATAAAACGCGCAGTTCTCTCAAAATTTTCACTCGAGCAGAGGGCAGAAAACGCAGGGAACGCACTGCTAGTGGCACTTAGGAGGAGGAATTCTTCGGGCGTAAAAAGAAAAAAGATGGCTCTTTTTATTGGGGGTATTTCATCATTTCCTTCTTGATGGCGTGAATAATATTTCAGTTGGAACAAAAGGTTGTTTGTTCAACAAAAGCCTCTTCTCTTCATAGGCTTCAGAAATGTGTTAAGAGATTAGCCAGGCATCATATTTTTTCTTATGCTGCAGTTCATCACCGTGTCAATGTTTGTCATCTTTCTCTTTGAACAGGAGGGCACGCTTGCTTCCTTATCGTCAACATTGAACATCTTCTGAGAGGTGCCCTCATGCATTTGTCTGTTGGTTCCCCCATGGTCAAGGATCGACCTCCCTTGACTAGCTCGTCCCCGCCCATAACGAAGGATCAAGGAATTCTTGTATTACCTCCTTCCCTCTAGTGGATACCTAAAGCAACATCACAACTGTAAGCTCTATATCTAACTACCTATACACTGTAAGTTTGCTTAAATCCCTCCTTTAGCAATTAAACTATTCCGCATTAGTGGCGCAGAAGTGAATCGCAGCTTTACTGACACTCATGCTGCCGACAGGCATTAAACCTAGCAAGCCAACCACCTCCGCCGTCTCTAAGAGTGTTGGCTCTCGCACCTCGAGAGGAGATCGTAAGAAAAATAAGAGGGACATTCTGGGAATCCAAAGCAGATGGTAGTGGTGATTTACTTGCTCCTTTAATGGCCTGCTGAAGGAGTGTCGGGAGACGAGTAGTCGAAGGTTAAGGAGAACATGATATTTAAAAGATGATGGAGTGGAGGAAGGCAGGGGGGGGGGGGGTGAGGGAGCAGGAAGAGGAGGATGGAGGGAGAAAGAAGAGGGTGGTGAGAGGAAAGGGGGGTTGGATCAGTGGGTACTGATGGGTAACTTTATTGAAAATCGTATAATCGTCGGTATAATAAAAGTGTTTTTATTATACCAAGTAGACTATCTACCTGGAGGGTATTCCGGGGATCAAGGTCCCCGCGGCCCGGTCCATGACCAGGCCTCCCGATGGATCAGGGCCTGATCAACGAGGCTGTTACTACTGGCCGCACGTAGTCCAACGTACGAACCACAGCCCGGCTGATCCGGCACTGACTTTAGGTATCTGTCCAGCTCCCTCTTGAAGGCAACCAGGGATCTATTGGTAATTCCCTTAATGGCTGGTGAGAGGCAACCTGATACCCTTATCCAAATCCCTAAATCTACTAAACATAAATGCCACATATACAAATTACTCTGCACCTCTTATGTTCAAGACACTACTACACTGTAATACTGATGCTGACCTGAGACACTTCCTGGAGAGCAGACACAGCAAGCACAGCCAGCACAGCAGACACAGCAAGCACACTCGTAAAAAACCTCTTTGATATTCCTAGTGTTCGCTTGAAGCATTATAGAATATCGATGCGATGAAAGATCCCAAAAATGTGTGAGCTTAATGTATTTCTCTGAAACACTGTATATATAATGTAACTCCTATAATCGCCATTATACTTTTACTTCCAAGTAATAAAATACACAAGATTCCTTTAGCTTAGTCATATCTCCGGCCAGTGTTACATTATTACTTCCTTATTTGCTTTATAATTTTCTTGAGGTTAACTTTCAATTTAACATTAAATCTTAATTCAATGTCTTTGACTAAATATTCAATATTCGCTAAAATTTACATTTCCAAAAAAATAACGTAATTTTGTATATTATTGTGTCCAACATTTATGTACACTGTCCGATATATCTCTTATTTTTTATATTATTTATTAGTCCCACCTTTAAACTCCTCGAAATAATATGCAGAATTATGGATCATTTCTTCGCGTAAGATATTCAATATACTGTTAAATTACGGTTGTAATGTTAATGTATCTTTTCGTGTAAATAAAATTATTTTCCATTAACTTTCATTAAAGTTCTTGCCTGTGTCCAACCCACGCTTGGGTCTGACACTCACATTCTCCTGCTTATGGTTTCTATCCGTATGTAGATGAATGGTTCAGAGAACCGACAAGTTGTTAAATTAGACACATATGCAACACATATGCATATGTGTCTAATTTAACAACTTGTCGGTTCTCTGAACCATTCATCTACATCCTGTCTGACACAGCAACTTCTTGGGATCTTGATACAAAGGGATTCTTCAACATTTGTCCAAACCTTTGGACAAGGACTTACTTCGACTAGTGGATGATACCACTATGACCCCGCCTCCTCCTGCTTCATCTCACCTGTCTACAGTATATAAGCAACTTCTATTTGCCTTATGTTGTATTTACTTCAAGATTGATGGACTGAACACATCGACTCCAGGCCGAGGGACTGATTACCTCAAACTCCTCCTTTTATTACTACTTCTTTGTATTGGACTGATGAAGCCACTGTGTGGCGAAACGTTTCCTCAATAAAGATACCCAAGTGTTGCATATGTGTCTAATTTCTATCCGTATCCTTTACCCTCTCCCTCCAGTCCTTCCTAGGGTGACCCATACCCTCTTTTATCATCCACTCTGGATTTATACATCCTCTTGGTCATCCTATTCTGCTCTATCCTCCCTGAAGGGACGAAGCCTCGGAACAACACTGCCTCTGCCCTATGAATAATACCTTTCACGGTATATACTGTATACTCCGAGGTGTGTATGTCTCTCAATATATATGTATATAAATGCTGAGAGTTTAAGTGCAGTCGTGCAGACCCTAGGGTAATCGATAGGCTTTAAACTCCATTAGTTAAGCAACTAATACCTTTCACAACCGCTCACCGTCTTCTAGTTTCTACACTCAGAAACCTCTGCACGATTTTCACGGCAAACATTGCTCTCCACTGCCTCCAGGCTCTTCCTGGCTGATGAAACGTTTAAAGACCATGTTTCACACCTACATAAAAGTGTTGCCACCACTCTGCTCTGGTACATTCCCCCTTTTATTGTTTTTTGGCTCTGACGACTTTCTTTCCTTTCTTATTTATAAATCATTCATTTTTATTTTTTATTATTTTTGTTATTAATTTGTTGTTTATTATTTAATGTGTTATAAATCATTTAATAATTAATAATTACTATTACTATTTTGCTATTTTATGTCGTGGTGGTTGTGGTGATTGTAACTTGTTGTGGTTGTTGTTGTGGTGATTGTAACTTGTGGTGATTGTAACTTGTGGTGATTGTAACTTGTTGTGGTTGTTGTTGTGGTTTGGTGATTAATTTGTTGTGTTATTATTTAAGTGTTGTAAACTTGTTTGGTTGTTGCTTGTGGTGATTGTAACTTGTTGTGGTTGTTGTTGTGGTGATCGTAACTTGTTGTGGTTGTTGTTGTGGTGATTGTAACTTGTTGTGGTTGTTGTTGTGGTGATTGTAACTTGTTGTGGTTGTTGTTGTGGTGATCGTAACTTGTTGTGGTTGTTATTGTGGTGATCGTAACTTGTTGTGGTTGTTGTTGTGGTGATTGTAACTTGTTGTGGTTGTTGTTGTGGTGATTGTAACTTGTTGTGGTTGTTGTTGTGGTGATTGTAACTTGTTGTGGTTGTTGTTCCCATCGTTTTCGCTTTTGACAAATTAAAATTTGTTCTATACCAAAAGTAGTAGCGTAATTTTTTTGTTATTCACTTATCCTTAGCGACGTCAACCAAACTAAAGAGGAGCGAAGATAAAGCCATCAGTCTTCCGGCCGATTTATCGATAATTAAGAAGAAAGAGAGAGACGTCCCGGGCGGCTGGACTTGCCACCTCTATAATTTACATATCAAAGACTCGATCAAGACGATTTCCAGTTCTCGAGATGGGGGGAAAAATTCATTCCAAATCCCTCAATCAGTGTCAGCTGTGCCTCTTTCTTTATCTCTTTCAATCTCTTTCCCCCCTAAAAAAAAAAGAGAAAGTGAATAGAAAACTCTCGCTTTCTGGCCACTGTCTTTACACATAAAAGTTCATAACTTCAAAAGCGAAATTTTCCAGAGTTCATAACTTGAAAAGATAAATTTCCCATTCGAGCAAGGAGAGATGTAAATTTTTTAGCAAGAAAAAGTTTTCATACGAGTGTTCGGACGGTTATCGAAAGAAAGGCAGATGAGATGAAGACGTTGAACAAGTCGAAAGCGATGATTCGAACCCGCGAGGTCTGAGGCTTGGGGAATAATACAGACTTGGTTTTTACCCACAAAAGTCCAAGAATGAATAAGAAGACGTCGAAAAAGAGAGACGCTTACTGAAGTCTTTGAAAAAAATATGAGAACGCTTTGACTCTGATGATGATTCCAGTTCACGAATCCGCGGTTCCATCTCACGAATCCGTGGTTCCATTTGTAGTTCCCTCCCTCCTCCCCCCCTATTCTTTTTTGCGACTCTGATCGGAAATGTTGAGACGTTGGGTATGTTTCCTTAACACCTGCTGCCTGTGTTCACCTAGCAGTCAGTGGGTACCTGAGTGTTAGTCGAATGTTGTGGGTCGCATCCTGGGTCGCATCCACTGGAAATAAGGCAGTCAGTCAGAGCGAAGACAAGACCACCGAACACTGTGTCTCAGGCAGCCAGAGCGAAGACAAGACCACCGAACACTGTGTCTCAGGCAGCCAGAGCGAAGACAAAGATCTCTCTCTCTCTCTCTCTCTCTCTCTCTCTCTCTCTCTCTCTCTCTCTCTCTCTCTCTCTCTCTCTCTCTCTCTCTCTCTCTCTCTCACACACACACACACTCTTATATAAAACTTCTATTTCGGTGTCCAGCATTTGCATGAATTGTCTCTCAAGAAAGTTAAAAACTTCTGGATTCTCTCTCTCTCTCTCTCTCTCTCTCTCTCTCTCTCTCTCTCTCTCTCTCTTCTCTCTCTCTCTCTCTCTCTCTCTCTCTCTCTCTCTCTCTCTCTCTCTCTCTTCTCTCTCTCTCTCTCTCTCTCTCTCTCTCTCTCTCTCTCTCTCTCTCTCTCTCTCTCTCTCTCTCTCTCTCTCTCTCTCTCTCGCTCTCAACCCTCTCCTCTTCATTCCATTTTCATCCCCCAGTCTACCTTCCCCTTTCCTCAAACACCTTCTACCAGTTCACCCTTCTCCCAAATCCCACCTCCCATTCCTTATTTCCCACCCGCTCCCGTCCCCTCTACTTACCCCTACCCTTTTCCATCTATCTCCCCCTCCCAACACATCCCTCCCCTTCTCAGCCAGAACCCAATCCTTATCAACTCACTTCCCCAACAAATCCCATTCCTACATCCCCTTCCACCCCCATGCCACCTCCCATCATCCCCAATACAACCCCTCCCTTAATCCCCACACCCCCGACACCCCTCACCACACAAAACTCTGCTTAACTCAGGAGAAAGTCAATTTGAGAGGCGACCAGAGCTGCTCTCTCCATGGTCAGACTCGGACAACAACACTGAGAGAAAAATGCTCTAGCACTGAAGCCGATGACTCTGGATCCAAGGAATTGGAGTCGATGTTTTCAGTCTAGTCTTGACTGATGGACTGATGACTCCAGGATGAGGGACTGATTACCTCAAACTCCTGATCTTCACCATTCTTCATTGTACATATTAGACTGATGAAGCCACTGTGTGTCGGAACGTTACCGTAATAAAGAAACCCAAGTGTTGTACAGGTGTCTAATTTATCACTTTGTCGGTTCTTTCAACCATTTATCTACACGGGAGAGGTCATCCCTAGAGATGGTAATTCCCAAGTAACAGTAACTCCAGCTCTACTACAGTGAAAACCCTTCTGAAACTGACGTAACTGCTGAACCATTACTGGAATAGCTGAAGTGCTTAGTGCCTTACTGGAGTCTTCCAGTTCTAGCTGAGACATTTCAACATATCATATTCGTTCTATGATGGAATATGTCGGGAAACATAGCTTTTGTTCTCACGATGTAACTGTTACAGAGAAAAGAATAATAATTGCACGGCAGGAGATGCAACATTCCCCCAATGAAAAGCAGGGACGCCACGAGTACACTGAGAGACAACACAATAAGTGTCCAGGCCCCAAGACTGTTCAACTGCCTCCCAGCATACATAAGGGGGATTACCAATAGACCCCTGGCTGTCTTTAAGAAGGTGCTGGACAGGCACCTAAAGTCAGTACCTGACCAGCCGGGCTGTGGTTCGTACGTCAGTTTGCGTGCGGCCAGCAGTAACAGCCTGGTTGATCAGAACCTGATCCACCACGAGGCTTGTCTCAGACAGAGCCGCGGGGGCGTTGACCCCTAAAACCCTCTCCAGGTAAACTCCAGGTATCCAATCTTGAGAGAGAGTAAGAAGAAGAAGCAGTAGAAACAGCAGCAATAGAAGGAGGAACAGCAATAGCAGCAGCAGCAGCAGCAGCATACATTAACCTCACCCCAGCTCATTACTGTCCTCGTTGACAGCTAGGATGTCTCGACCAAGACCAGTCAGTCAGTAATAACCTACACTGACAGGCACATCTCTCAACACCTGCACTGACAGTCACAACCGCCAACACCTGCACTGATATACACAACCGCCAACACCTGCACTGACAGTCACAACCGTCAAAACCTGCACTGACAGTCACAACCGTCAACACCTGCACTGACAGTCACAACCGTCAACACCTGCACTGACAGTCACAACCATCAACACCTGCACTTACAGACACAACCGTCAACACCTGCACTGACAGTCACAACCGTCAACACCTGCACTGATAGACACAACCGTCAACACCTGCACTGACAGTCACAACCGTCAACACCTGCACTGACAGTCATAACCGTCAACACCTGCACTGATAGACACAACCGTCAACACCTGCACTGACAGTCACAACCGTCAACACCTGCACTGACAGTCACAACCGTCAACACCTGCACTGACAGTCACAACCGTCAACACCTGCACTGACAGTCACAACCGTCAACACCTGCACTGACAGTCACAACCGTCAACACCTGCACTGACAGTCACAACCGTCAACACCTGCACTGACAGTCACAACCGTCAACACCTGCACTGACAGTCACAACCTTCACCATTTACATGTTTTCAACAAGCAATTTACAACCTCAGTATTTTTATTTCATTTACAATAATCTTTTTTTTTATAGAGAAGCAATAATCCTATAAGGGCCATAAAGCACCTGGGGAAGGAGAACTGCTCGGGTTTGATCCGAGGAAGGGGAGAGAAAGTAGCTGCAATTCTTATAATCAAAAGAGGTATTCGAAAGCATCAAGGTACCCTCGTTTCTGGAAGGGAGTTGAGTTTTATCAGATAGAAATTCCAGGTACTGAAAAGGGTTCAGGAACCTACTGAGTTATTCTCTCAGTACGTGTTCAGCTCTCGTGCTCTCCTCGGAGTACGTGCTCAGTTCTTGTGCCCTTCTCAAAGAAAGTGCTCAGCTCTCGTGCGCTTCTAAAAGA
The DNA here is from genome assembly GCA_009830355.1 of Cherax destructor. NCBI lineage: Eukaryota > Metazoa > Arthropoda > Malacostraca > Decapoda > Parastacidae > Cherax > Cherax destructor. Next base: position 218,027 of record WNWK01001549.1, read on the forward strand.
ACGTGTTCAGCTCTAGTGCCCTTTTCAAAGTACGTCTACTACCTGCTCTCGTACCCTTCTACAAGTACGTACTCAGCTCTCGTGCCCTTCTCAAAGTACGTACTCAGCTCACCTGTCCTCAAAGTACGTCTACTACCTGCTCTCGTACCCCTTCTAAAAGCACGAGCTCCTTATTCAGAAAAGTAGAGAGTCTAGGAATCATTTTTATTTCAGTTTGACTACAGTAAATACGTGGCAGGAGATGCACAGTTGCAGAGTGTAAACAAACATGGCGGCGCCGCACCAGGAGCTGTAACTCAGCGCAACGCGAACTTGAAAAGGCAAAGATGAACTGAGAAATACGTCTCAGGATATTTATCAAGCTCAGTAAACCAAAATAACAGAACAACTTCTTCACCCACACCATTACTGGAGGGGTGAGTTCTTCATTACGTACACACGCAGTATGTATATGCTTATCTCAGTATGTATAAACACAGTACATATAAAGAACAATAAGGTACAATACCGTGACTGGAACAATACATAACCAGCACATGGAAGTGAGAAGCTTGCGACGACGTTTCGGTCCGACTTGGACCGTTTACGAAGTCCAAATCGGACCGAAACGTCGTTGTAAGTTCCTCTCTTTCCTATCTGCGGGTTATTTGTGTAATCAGTAGATATACACTTATTAAGGATTAAAGTATTCTTGACTGATGGTGATCGGAATGCATGCAGCTTTAATGACTCAATAAATCGTAATAACGAAATGGCAAACAAACCACGGAACGGGTTGGGAGGGGAAGGGCTGAACGCACTGGCCTGGAGTTGTACGATTCACTCGCCATGGGTTCAAACCCCCACCCGTTCCGTGGTTTGCTAGCCTTAATGATCCTCGTGTAGTTGATCAGTTTTAAACTCAGTTAACTAACACCCCATCCCCCCCCACACACACATTTAACCCCAACCGACCACCACTCTTCCCAAGGGCCCCCTCACCACCCCCTTCCTAACAACACCACCTCACTTTCCCACCCCACAGTCCAACCTCCACCACACCGAATACCGACCCTCCTCTTCCCCTCTCCCCTCAACCATACCCCCACCAAACACCCATCTACCACCCCGTGCTGGGGCCATGTCACTTCCCTTTCGAGGTCAGCATAGGTCAATGTGATCAGGTCAACCTGACCCGACACGCGTTATGGTTTTGCAGTCCATTCTTGAGTGCCTTAGGAGAGAGAGGTGAGGGGTAAAGGAGGAAGGGCAATAGGGAAGAAAGGGATGGAAGAAAGGGAAGGGGAGGGGAAAGTGGCTGAAGAGAGAAGCGAAAGATGTGATTGGATGAAAGAGAACGAATGGAATGAAGCAAAATGGATTAGAAGTACGAAGAAAGTGTAAAAAAATGTGATGGGAGTTTAGAGAGCAAGGAAGGTAAGGAATGAAGGAGAGGGAGGGAATGAGACAGGGATCAGGTGGAAATTGGAAAGGAGGAAGGGAGAGAATGACAGAAGAAGAAGGAAGGGAATGAGATGAAGGTTAGGAAGAAAAATGAGAAGAGCGCAAAAGGAACGAAAGATAGGGATGGAACTAATGATGGTGAGAGGGAGAACGAGAGAGAGAGAGAAAGGATTGTGTAAGAAGAGAGGTGTTGGAAATAACTCATTTGGCAACGGCTTAAGTCTGGCCGACGGATGCTGATGAATGATTTGGGAGAGAAAGAGGGGAGGGAGAGAGGGAAGGGAAAGAGGGGAGGGAGAGAGGGAAGGGAAAGAGGGGAGGGAGAAGATAGGGAAGAGAGTGAGGATAAAGAGGGGAGGGAGAGAAGGATGAGAGTGAGAAGGGGGGAGGAAAGGGTGATGAGAGTCGAAAGGGGGAGGGAGTGGGAGGGAGGAGAGTGAGGAGAATGAGGAGGAGGAGGAGGATGAAAAGAGAGAAACATGAAAGAAGAGGAAAGAGCAACAATCTCAGCGTCACGGAACATAATAAAGGAGAAACAGGTGTGAAGAACACTTAGATAAGAGTCCAAGAGGACGAGACAAGACGAAGAGGAAGAGGGGAGGCGAGGAGGGAAGGGAAGATGAGGGGAAGTGGGCGGTGATGGGAAGGGAGAAGTGATGGGAAGGGGAAAGTGATGGGAATGGGGAAGTGATGGGAAGGGGGAAGTGATGGGAAGGGAGGATGAACTTGGGATTTGCTGTGATTAAATTTTGAGCCTAATGTCTCATCCACAATGATGGTGAAAGAACTGGAGACACCCTTTCTCTGAATCAATCCTAAGTACCTCCCATTCCGGCAAGGGTTTAGTGCTTCTTCATAGTTACTGTATACTGTGAACCTCACAAGTTAAGTATACCTCCTGGTACATAGGTACCACGAGGTATACTTAGGTACACTGGCACTTAGGTACACTGCCTCACTTCCTAGTACTTAGGTACACTGCCTCACTACCTGGTACTTAGGTACACTGCCTCACTTCCTAGTACTTAGGTACATTGACTCACTACCTGGTACTTAGGTACAATGCCTCCCTTCTTGGTACTTAGGTACACCGCCTCACTCTCTCTGAACTCTCACGGCAACAAAGGGAAGCAGGTGGCACTCTGACAGGCGCCCCTCGTCACACGCACCAGTGCCACGTGTCGAAGCTTGGCACTGACAGAGTCTGGGAGACTCATTTGAAGGGGCTGGGGGACCACGGGCCACGCCATGGTCCAGAGTTTGGCAAGGGGAGAAACGCATTGCGGTTAGCAAAGTGATTTGTGTCTTAGTCTAAAACACACACACACACATAACACACACACACACACACACACACACACACACACACACACACACACACACACACACACACACACACACACACACACATAACACACACACACACACACACACACACACATAACACATACACACACACGCTCTCTTCAGCGGCCATCGGTTTGAAAGAAAAACATAGAAATGACTAGAGAAGGGAATGTAAATATCCACAAGAGCCAGCAGATGGAAGAAAAATATGAAATAATTGTAGCAAAATATTTAGAGAGAAAGAGTGAGTGAGTGACGGATCAAGACGCTTTCGTCTAGGGCTAGGGGTCATTTCCGAAGTATTGGTGTTGTTAACGAAGTTTGAAGTCTCGTTCTTGAAGAATTCACTTGGGCTGTCAGTCAGTCTTGCGGCTCGCAGGCGTACCTAGTGTCTGGTAAACTGTCAGTCTTGCGGCTCGCAGGTGTACCTAGTGTCTGGTAAACTGTCAGTCTTGCGGCTCGCAGGTGTACCTAGTGTCTGGTAAACTGTCAGTCTTGCGGCTCGCAGGTGTACCTAGTGTCTGGTAAACTGTCAGTCTTGTGGCTCGCAGGCGTACCTAGTGTCAGGTAAACTGTCAGTCTTGCGGCTCGCAGGTGTACCTAGTGTCTGGTAAACTGTCAGTCTTGCGGCTCGCAGGCGTACCTAGTGTCTGGTAAACTGTCAGTCTTGTGGCTCGCAGGTGTACCTAGTGTCAGGTAAACTGTCAGTCTTGCGGCTCGCAGGTGTACCTAGTGTCTGGTAAACTGTCAGTCTTGTGGCTCGCAGGTGTACCTAGTGTCTGGTAAACTGTCAGTCTTGCGGCTCGCAGGTGTACCTATTGTCTGGTAAACTGTCAGTCTTGCCACAAAAGATCCTGATTAGAAATGAGATTTTCCTTGTGAATTTTGTTGAAAATATGGAATATTTATCTATTTTTTTTCTACTACTAACCAACACCACCACCACTGTCATTACTATCAATACCGCTATCTTACACCATCATCACCACCATCTCACTACTACTACTCACCACCACCACCACCAGTCACCACTACCACCATCACTACTACCACTCACCACCACCAGTCACCACCATCACTACTACCACTCACGACCACCACCACCACCACCAGTCACCACCATCACTACTACCACTCACTACCACCACCACCAGTCACCACTACAACCATCACTACTACCACTCACCACCACCACCAGTCACCACCATCACTACTACCACTCCACCACCACCACCAGTCACCACCATCACTACTACCACTCACCACCACCACCACCAGTCACTACTACCACCATCACTACCCCCAAACCATTCTCCACCACCACCAGTCACCACTACCACCATCACTACTACCACTCATCACCACCACCACCACCAGTCACCACTACCACCATCACTACTACCACCATCACTACTACCACTCATAACCACCACCACCAGTCACCACTATCACCATCACTACTACCACCATCACTACTACCACTCATCACTATCAACGGCTAGAGTTTCTGCCTCGCGATTAGCGAACGGAGGATCGACCCTCCACCCCTCTATGCACTGAATAATTCTCACAACGTTAGCTCTTCCCATAAAATAACAAACACTGTACCAACAAACACTGTTCTAACAAACACAGTACTAACAAACACTGTTCTAACAAACACTGTACTAACAAACACTGTACTAATAAACACAGTACTAACAAACACTGTACTAACAAACACAGTACTAACAAACACAGTACTAACAAACACTGTACTAACAAACACAGTACTAACAAACACAGTACTAACAAACACAGTACTAACAAACACTGTGGTATATCGGTGTCCTGATATACCATTCACAAAAGAACGTAATAATTTAAACTTGCCTGACTTAAGAGATTTACTTTTGCTAAAAGGGGGAATATTTTATTCACCTAACAATGGAACATAAAGTGGCACTGTAGTAGCACTTACAACTCTGAAAGGTAAATTCTTGCAGTCTTACAATTTTAATTCTAAGTTTTACAAGATCATTACTTGTTAGTCTCTAAGTTTTACAATCATTACTTACTGTTCTCCAAGTTTTACATGATCATTACTTACTGTTCTCCAAGTTTTACATGATCGTTACTTACTGTTCTCCAAGTTTTACAAGATCATTACAATTGTTGATCCCTAAGTTTGACATAATTTACTTGCTGTCCCCTAAGTTTTTCATGGTCATTACTGCTGCCTAATTATTTTGTTGCTTTCAGATTATTTTAATCCCTACTTCGGGGATTAAATTGTCCTTGATGGAGGTGGTCATATTAAGGGGTAAGGGATTCAGTTTTGGGTTGATGATAAACAGTCCTCAGTTCTTTTCGTGTCAGCTATGTCAGTGGTATGTGTACCGTTACTTGTTACTCTTGGCCAAGCAGATCCTTTAGATATTTGTTATTCAGCCATTCATATTTTTGAGGTACTCTCGTGTTACTCAGCCACTCAGATCCTTGAAGTACTGTACTTGTTCCTCTCAGCCACTCAGATCCTTGAAGTACTGTACTTGTTCCTCTCAGCCACTCAGATCCTTGAAGCACTGTACTTGTTTCCTCTCAGCCACTCAGATCCATGAAGTACTGTACTTGTTCCTCTCAGCCACTTAGATCCTTGAAGCACTGTACTTATTACTCTCAGCCACTCAGATCCATGAAGTACTGTACTTGTTCCTCTCAGCCACTTAGATCCTTGAAGCACTGTACTTATTACTCTCAGCCACTCAGATCCTTGAAGTACTGTACTTGTTCCTCTCAGCCACTCAGATCCTTGAAGTACTGTACTTATTACTCTCAGCCACTTAGATCCTTGAAGCACTGTACTTGTTTCTCTCAGCCACTCAGATCCTTGAAGTACTGTACTTGTTCCTCTCAGCCACTCAGAGCCTTGAAGTACTGTACTTGTTGCACTGTGGCTTGAGGTTCTGCAGTGTCTAGTACGGGCACTGACCACAACAAGTTAGCATCAACCTTCACTGTGAAACCTGAGCTGGAAGATATGTCATGTAACGACGTCACCTCTTTATTTCCTTTCGTTATCTTGCGATTACGTTCCTTCAAGAGTCGTACATTTCCTTTTCTCGCTATGCTCTTGCGTTATCGTCCTCCGGATGGGTATTATGTGCACAATTAACTAAATTAAATGGGGATGGAAATGAATTACTGGGACGAAAATTCTTTATATTTAGTCCAGTCTACACAACGGCTTGTATTCTTTACATGAATGACCAAAACATTGGATTCTTGTTCATGTTTATTGCATATTTATGTTGTTGAATTCTGGTCTCTAGAGATTTGCCAATTTGTGGTATTTTTCATATATGCAATCACGCGTTTTATTGTGATTATTATATATATATATATATATATATATATATATATATATATATATATATATATATATATATATATATATATATATATATATATTCTATTCACCCTACCTTTTTTAATTATTTTCGAAAGCCTCTGGTTTTTCTGCCAAATTCTTCTTTAAAACATTCATTTTCTCCTTTCTCATTTATGCTCACTTTATTTTTTCTTCGTATTTTTTCTAGTTAATTTTTTTTTCATGTAAAAGTATTTCTTCAACTGTTGTCCAATCTAAAAAAAATCCTAATCCAATTTATTGGAGTAACATAACTACGCATCTGTTCAAAATTCAGAGACAGGATAAGTATCTGAAACATGTTTTAAATAAATTTCATCACACTTGCGAACGTTCACTTAATTACCTTGGGTTATTATCATTGCTTAAATGTATTGAAATTTGTAGTGTTGTTCAGCTACCTTCTTCGTTTCCCTCTTTCATTTTCTTCCTTAACCTCCCTTCCCTCCTCCATCACTTCCATTCCCTTCATTCTTACCTGTCCACTCCGTTTTTCCTTCTGTGTCCCATTCTCCTCCTCCCCATACTCCCATTTCTCTTCCATTCCCTCCCCTCATCCAACTTCCCCCACCTCTCCAACACATCATCCCGGCTTCACTGCGACAACAGAGAGTTACGGGGGGAAGTCTTTCCGTTGTCGCATTTGTTGTCGGTAATACCTGAAGGAGCAGCACCGTCGAGACGTAAGTCGTGTGTTATCGTGGTGCGCCAGGCAAGGTAACCCAGACGGCTCTCTCTAAGACCCAGGTCCTGCCTGCCTCTACTGCCGTCTGGCACTGTGGCGTCTGCCACTGGCGCTCCGAGGAACGCCTCTTTCTGTAATATTTATCCAATATACATTATACAGAGAGGAGTTCTTCGCAGCACTATAAGCTATTGTGAGTTGTTGTGGACTATTGTGAGTTATTGCGAGGCATTGTGAGCTCTCGTGAGATACTGCGAGCTAGTGGGTTCTAGTGAAAGCTATTGTGGGGTATTGTGAGAGCTATTGCAATCTACTGTATGGAAGTATGAGGTATTGTGAGTTATTGAGAGCTGTTGTAAGGTATTGGGATCTATTGCCAGCTATTACTAGGCACTGTGAACTGTTGAAAGGTATTGTGAGCTTTTGCAAGCTTTTGTAAGCTATACATTGTGAGCTGTTGCAAGCTAATATAGTGTGAGCTCTTATGAGCTATTGTAAAGTACTGTGAGCTTTTTGCAAGCTTCCGTAAGCTATTGTTAGCTACTCTAAGCTTCCGTGAGTTATTAACGCTACTGTAAACTATTAACGCTGTTGTTAAGTATAACAAGCTATTGTAAGCTCTTTACCCGCATCACCCACTGAATACACACTGAGAGATGCACGATAATCGCTGTCTATACAATGAGCGATATACGCATCTCTGTCTGCATATACACCGGAAGATACGCACTGCTGTGTGTATATATACCTTCAGATATGCATATATCGGCGTGCATATGCTGTTGTTTATATAAAATACAAGAGAATGTTGACTTGGCTGTGTCAAAGGGAGCTTTACAAGTACAGCGAAGGACAGAAAAAACAACGGGGAATACAGATCATTCGACAGACAAAGACACAGAAGAAACATTGTCAAATAAAAACGTTTTTCGAAACCATTATAATTTGTCGAAAAAATTCGGACTGGAAATAAAAAAACGAGAAGGATTGGCAAAGAGAGAACTGCAGACAAGGACGAGGAGGATTGACAAAGATAGGATGGGAAATGAGGAGGAAGAGGAGGATTAACAAAGTCAAGATTAGACAAGGAGGAGGATAAACAAAGGCAGGATTACAGAAAAGGAGGATAAACGAAAACAGGATTGCAGACATTGAGGAGAAAGATTCAGGAATGGCAGCAGAAGAGGAGAATAGACGAAGAGAGAAGCGGAAACAATGCCGAAGAGATATACTATATGCAAAAAAAATCGCGAAAATGCGACAGAAGATGCAAAACAACCACATATGGAGTCGAATGATAGCTCTAGGCCTTTCGTGTTGCAATCAACACAACATCAGGAGCTTACAGTGGTGCAGAACTGAGTAATAAATCCAAGCAGATTCATTCAGGGGAACGTTTTATCTCGAAATGAATGGTATACAATAGCAACAAGAGTCTTTAAGACTATTGTTGTCATCACCTGCTTCTAGACTGAGGGAGTGATTACCTCGTCTTTTGCATATACTTCCACAATCTTCACATTATATCCTTGTATTTTACTGATAAAGCCACTTGATGGCGAAACGTCTACAAATTGAAGATACCCAGATGTTGCACATGTGTCTAATTCTTCAGCTTGACTTTATAATGCCCACTATGTGGGCGAAACGTTGTCAATAAGGGATCGCATAACACTGCATTTGTGTCTAGTTTTCCGTCGTGTTGGTATTTTCTCAGACCTCTACAACACAAGTGTCCTCAAAGATTTGTTAAGTTATACCATGTATTAAGGAAAGATCTTGGACTTCACCTTACGAAACAGACAAAGCAAATGCGGTAGTAATTATGGACAAGGTAGATTATAGTGGAAAAATTACTCAAGACGTGCGTCTTGAGCCATTTTTCCACTATAATCTACCTTGTCTAAGACGTGCGTCTTGAGCCAGCGTCAGGAAAGTGTCGTATCTCTGTCTGTCTTCCTCTCTGATGTTGCCTACTTTTTGCCTAACATCCTACCCTCCTCTCCGTTTCTCTTAACTCTCCTACCTCATTTCTTCTCTCTTCTCTCTCAATTCATCCTTTCCACCCTGCCTCCAACACCTCCCTCTCTTCTTTTGTTTCTCAGATCACTCCCTCCCTCCCTTCCTACCTCCATCTTTCTTTCTTTCTCTATCTATCTCCTTCTCTCCCTCCCACCGACACCTCCCGAACTCCCCCTCCATCCGACTTCTTCCGCCCTCCCTCTTTCCCTCCCTTCGACTCCTTCCGCCTTCCCTCCCTCCCTTTGGTCTTTCATCCAGCTCATCAACATATCTAGCCACACTAATGACACTGTTTTAGGAAGGCTGAGTCTTGTGTTTGTGTTTTGTGTGTTTGTGTGTGTGTGTGTGTGTGAGAGAGAGAGAGTCTGTGCTCAACAAGTTGTACTCACCCACTTGTGTTTGGAAAGGTCGAGTCTTAACTCTTGGCTCCACCTCTTAGCTGATCATGGACCTTATCATACCTATCCTTAAATCGATGCAATGAATCTAACTTCATAGCTTTTCACCCAAATCATTCCACTTTTTTCACCAACCTGTTTACTTACTTGCTTCTTCTATTTAAATCATGTCACCCCCCCCTGCGCTGGTTCCACTGACTCGTTGATTTCAAGCAGCAGTTCACACAGTGCTTCCGCTCCTTCTCTCGGGACTCAAGGTGATATATTGTCCAGTCGAACTGATTTAATTCGTCCAACCTTTTACACTTCTTCTTGTATGGGGGTGAAGGCCATTTGTACATGAATGGTACTAATGGCCTTCACCCCCTTAAACACATGTGTAATATACACAAATAACCCGCACGTAGAGGACAGAAACTTACGACGACGTTTCGGTCTGACTTGGATCATTTACAAGGTCACAAATGGTCCAGATCGGAGCGAAACGTCGTGGTAATCTTCACTCTCCTATGTGGGTGTTATTTGTGTATTGTTCCAGTCACGATATTGTGCCCTTTTTGCTCATTACCCGTGCAGCATCTGGGTATCTTTATTGACAGACGTTTTGCCCTCCAGTGGCTTTATCAATACAAATTCAAGAACATAAACACAGCAAACCCAATTAATTTTATTGATAATAAGGATTTTTTTTAAGTTTTAATTACTCTTTCACTCACCAATAAACTAATGAAACTCACTAATAAACTTGCTAATAAACAAGTTTAAATTGTACCTTTCAAAAAAAAAAAACTTTGTTAAAATTCTTACCTCCCCCCCCCAACCCCCAAAAAAATGTAATTTTCTATTCAATATTTAAATATCTTTGCAAATCCTAATGAGAGGAGATGAACCATAACACTCAGAAATAACTGAAAATTATTTAGTGGTAAATCGGTTCATTGTTCTGAATAATGTTCTTGCTTATTAATACGGCAAGTGGAATTAATTCATATGTCTGTAAATGGTTCACCGGTTTCAGAGTTGTATGTGACTCATAGGATGGCTGGTGTTCGAACCCGTGGCGAGTGGGTGTTGAAAGTGGCAGTCCGGTGCGTTGACTACTGTACCACGCCGGTCTTGTAAGATAAATATAATGATTAATAATAGTGACGATAAGGAGAGTTATAATGAGAATAAGGATAGCGATAAGGAGGCTAAAGATAGTGACAGTGATGATGAACATAGTGATGACCACGATAAAGATAGTGATAATGATGATAAAGATAGTGATGACGACGATAAAGACAGCGATAACGTCTTTTTTGTGTGTAAAGTAAATGAGAAGAATGAAACCGCCGACTCAGGGTTCAGGTTCTCCGGTAAGTTTCACGCCGCCTGTGGTGTACAAGGAGAGTGAACATTCCGGCTCGCGTCCCAGCATTATCTCAGTATTTCCGGACACTAATGCGGTCATCACGTGTGTGGCTGACCGCTTCTTCCTGCTTGTGTGTGTGTGTGTGTGTGTGTGTGTGTGTGTGTGTGTGTGTGTGTGTGTGTGTGTGTGTGTGTGTGTGCTGTGTGTGTGTGTTTTGCCATACTATGGGGCCGGTCTCCTATGTCTTCATGGATGTCTTCTATTTTTTTTTCTATATTTTAGCGAGTGCAGGCTCCATGCTGGCGCTGCATACTCTATTATGACCTAGCATAGGTAGTGTATAGAGTGGTAAAGGAGGCTTTATTGGAGTATCTAAAAGCAGTTCTTTGATTGGCGACCCTCGCATACATGGCCAAAGTTATTTCGTTGATAAGTTCTTCCAGGTGATGTGTTCAGTGTAATGCTTACTCACAAACCTTCTTTACTCTGAACTACAACGTTTCTTATATTTTTGTATTACCATTCACTTGCTGAGATTGAGTTCCAGCAGCCACTTATTTGACCACTTCTCCAGCCTCTCTAAGACGTTTTAAAGTCCAAAATTTTCTTCACCGGTTATTATTTTAATTATTTCACAAAAGCTGGCAACAACAGCATCGGTGTCAGTGATGAAAATAATGTGAATGAAAAAAAAGGCAGATAAACTGCAAAACTTAGGTGAGGACGATTGTTTCAGTTTGAGAGTAAGTTTTGAGAGAGCATTTTTCTTGATCAACTTTGGTCATTATCAGCTGGCGTAGGACATTTAACTTAATCATATTATTGGGGAGAGAGAGAGAGAGAAATATAAACCAATAAATGGTTGTACGACGAAAATTTACGTTAATCCCGGTTTTAGGGTTTAGAGTGTTGTTGATGTTTATGTGGAGACGAATTGTAACCTTAATGACCCATGAGCAATATTAAAGCAGATCAGACCATGATAGTTAAAGCAACCAAAAGAATCTACAAGGTAAATGCTACCGCATTCAAAGCTTCAGAAGTATATATGCCAGAGCTCAACAAACTTAAGTCGATCTATGTTGGATTAGGAAACACAGCCAGATTTTCCCTTTCTCTACACAGCGCCCATTCTTACTACTCTCTACGCAAATTCTGTCTTTCTCTATACAATATACCCTCCCTTTCTTCCCTCCTCTTCTGAACACAGCTTCCCCACCTCCCCCTTCTCTTCCCTCCCCTCCCCCCTTCTCTGCCCTCTGCTCCATACACGGTGATTACTCCTTTCAGTGATCCGTGTAATGTCTTCTGGTTATTGGTGCAGCCGGAGCAGTTAAGTTCTTCTCCAATATGTACTCTGACTGTCCCCTTCACCCCCCTCTTCCAACGCTGACTCCACTGTCTATGTTTATACCACAACTACCACCATCTCTGACACCACCATTACCACTACCACCACCACCACCACACAAGCTAGTAATGAACCGCTGCCCCTTCACTACCGTACGTCGGGTCCTGAAGCCAATTTCCAAAGATTTATTAAGACACCGCCGATGGTTGCCGCAGCTTATTTGAAGGTTTTCCAAGAAACCTCTTAGAGATTTTTGCATTATCTCCTTCAAGGATCTCTTCAATGAATTTTAATGACTCACACGCCTTATTATGAAAAAAATCTCTAATTTTTTTTTTTTTTTAGTTTATATTCAATTTATAGAATCATCTAAAACAGTTTTATGTAAATGTGCAGAAATATTTCTAAAGAATTACGCAATTATTTTGGTAAAATTTTATTATGCATATACTGATTTGTTATATATAATTTTATTTTTTATTACATATATACTGATTTGTTAAATACAGTTTTATTTATTAAACGTAGAATGTTTTAGAGGGATGTAGAGTTAATCGCAAGTTTCAATACAATGTCTAAGAAATTAGTCGAGGATGTTGAAGGAGGAGTTTATTATAGTATAGACCCTGAAGAACATACAGGCATAATGCCGTGACTGGAACAATGCTGAAATAACCCGCATGTAGGAGAGAGTAAAGCTTACTACTACGTTTAGGTCCGACTTGGATTATTTACGAAGTCGCGTGACTTTGTAAAAGTGGTGGGAGCCAGTGTTTTCACCACTGAAAAGCAGCGGCTGAATGAGTACGCTAAGAGACAACACAATGAGTGTCAGGGGCCCAAGACTGTTCAACTGCCTGGCAGCATACATAAGAGGGATTACCAATAGAACCCTGGTTGTCTTCAAGAGGGAGCTGGACAGGACCTAAAGTCAGTCAGTACTTGACTAGTCTGGTTGTGGTTCGTAAGTCGGTTTGGGTATGGCCATCAGTAACAGCCTGGTTGATCAGTTGCTGATCCACCGGGAGGCCAGGTCATGGACCGGGCCGCGGGGCGTTGACCCCCCCCGAAACACCCTCCAGGTATACCAGACCCCGCAGTAGCAATAACAGTCATATTTTGATACACTGGAGAGATTACCATCGGGCGCCACCGAGATGACTTGCCTTTCGTAGTCAGTGTGGTCTGTGACAACCCCTCTAGCGTACAGAAATATACGTAGCCGGATGACTGTTATTAAGTCTGCGTGGTCTGGCTGTGGTGGTGGAAGAGCCTGGCTCCCAGAACAGCGTGTCTGTCTAATAGCAGACGGAGGATTGAGCCTCCACCACTACTTGCCATTCTCTCTTCGCGTAAATGCAATATTAATCCTACTGCTATTTTTTTTATCTCTCTCTCACTCTCTCTTTTCTTCTTTATATTCTTCCTCTTCCCATTTTCTCTATCTCCTCATTACCTTCATAGACAATGGCAAAAGCCGACACGTGGGAATAATGACGACGTTTCGACCATTAAAAGGATTCTCAGCTACCAGGGTCATAATTTCTTCATTATCTCCCATTCTGACCGAAACTTTCTCGTTTAATGTTCAACGATCATTTAGTAAAGCAAGTGAAATGAGAGGGAGAAGATGAGCGAAGAAGAGAGGGAGAAAATGAAAAGTAAATAGAAAAGGAGAAGGAGGAGTGAACAGGCATAAAATCAAGGATAAGGATGGAGTCAAGAGGAACCAGGAGGAGATAAAAGAAGGAACAGGTGATGGGAGGGAGGAAATGTGGGATGGAGGATGAGAGGGAGGAAATGTGGGATGGAGGATGAGAGAGAGGAAATGTGGGATGGAAGACGGGAGGGAGGAAATGTGGGATGGAGGATGGTAGAGAGGGGAGTAAAACGGTAGGAAAGAGGATTGAAGAGAGGAAAAGAGAGAGAGAGAGAAACAGAGAGAGACAGAGGCAGAGAGATGAGAACAGAGGGAGGGAGGGAAGGATAGAGATATGAATGGAGGGAGGGAAGAATTACGAGAGAAGGGAATGGGTTGAGTGATAATGGATGGGGAGAGGAATGGGAGTAGGCAGGGTGATAGAGATGGACATGGGAGATAAGGAAGACAGAGATAAAACTGCAAGGAAGGCCAGAGGGAGGATTAAGGAAGACTGAGCGATGGTGCGAAAAGTCTTACTTATTGACCGAGATCAGTCAACTGCTTGTGTAAGAACGATGTGGCTGGGTGTAGAGTGAGAGAGAGAGAAAGAGAGAGAGAGAGAGAGAGAGAGAGAGAGAGAGAGAGAGAGGTTGACCGGGAGAGAGAAACTGTTGAGTAAAACTAAATTGCTCACACACACACACACACACACACACACATACACAGAAAGTGATGTAGTGAAGGCAGGATCCATACATAGCTTTAAGAAGAGGTATGATAAAGCTCATGGAGCAGGAAGAGTGACCTAGTAGCGACCAGTGAAGAGGCTGGGCCAGGAGCTGTGACTCGACCTCTGCAACCACAACTAGGTGAGTACACACACCAACAATTAAGCAGAAGAGGAACACCGAGGTGTTCACTCCCTGCTAATGGAATGATCAGACTGGACTAGTGCTGTACCCTTAATGCTGTGTTTGCTGTCGAAGCAGCGAGCACAGCTATTACACCACCGGGTCCATACCAGCTGTTTTGTTGCCCTCAGGGAATTGACTGCTGTTATACTGCTGCTGCTGTGCCGCTGCTGCTGTGGTGGGTGGCATGTGTGTATGTTTGTGTGTGTTGATGTTGTTGTAGTAACCAGTTGTCAAGGGCACTGGCGATAGACACTTGTCTTGTGTGTGTATATATTTGTTTGTGTAAGTATTTATGTAAGGTCTTTCAAATGCCCTTAACATTAATACTGCTTCTTTTCTGTGTATACTCTTAATATGTATGATTGAAGTTCATCTCCGGTTATACACTTTGCCATAATAAAAACTTTCTTGACTTTTCTCCCCTTATCTGAGGGGAAGGTTTAAAATGTTAAATATAACCTGAACACCGATGTGGGTTCACTCCAGCATGAGTTCTCACGTATTTCAGAAGTGATTTTTTTTTAAGTCCTTCTCTCTCTCTCTCTCTCTCTCTCTCTCTCTCTCTCTCTCTCTCTCTCTCTCTCTCTCTCTCTCTCTCTCTCTCAAGTGCCATAGCCCTCACTCTAGTTTGCGACTGCCACCATCACATCATGGAGTGGAGTAGGGTTGCAGACCCCCACTTCACCACCCGCTTCACGTGATCTTACATTTCACCTCTGCCGGAAATTAAACTCCGCTCAAAGGAATCATATCCCTTATACATATAGAAAGTCATTCGAAAGAGTGAGGAGGCAGCAGGGTGCCTGTCCCTCGACACAGGAGAGATGCTGCAACACACACTGCAACGAGTGAGTAATATTCAGAACCTCAGTCTTCTCTAAGGAAGGAGTTTGCTTGAAAGGTACTTTGTTCAGTCTGAACTTTTGTTATATAATAATATAATGAAACAGTATAGAAAACGTTTCGCTCTAGGTAGATCTGCTATTCCTGTTCATCTAGCAGTAAGTAGGTACCTGGGTGTTAGCCAGCTAGTGTGGGTAGCATCCTGGGTGACAAAATTAACCTAATTTCCCGAAATGCTCTGCTCAACCAGGGACTATGTAGTGTGTCAGTGATGTCATCTAGGTCTGTATAAGTTCTATATTGTACTTGCAGAAATAATGAATATTATAATTATTAATTATTATAAAGGTCTACTCTAGTGTCTGACCATTATAATTAATAGAGGTATGACAAAGACAAGAAAACTCCAAAATAGTATTGAAAATAAAAATTACTAAGATACTCTTAAAAGTTTAATAATAATAATAATAATAGTTCGTATTTTTGTGGCAAATAAAACCAAATTCATAATAATAAACGTGTGTGAAAGTCATATTTATGAAGAAAAATGTTTCAAAATATTATTAGGTCCGTGGGGCTTCATGCAAACATGGCCGCCCAGCGTGAATGTCAACAACACGCTGAAGAGGTTAGTTGTGCCTCACCGAGCGACAAATTGGGCCAAGTGTATGTGACAATAGGGAACTTTTAATCGAGTTATCCTTCGAAATTGGTTTAGTAATAGGCACTGCACCTTTCAAAGGGAAGGGGGGAAGAATAAGGGGGGTGCCTTGATGCTGCTGAGGAGCTCTTTGTTCCAAGGAAGTGGATAAATTCCCCAGAAGTTGAAGGATATCTAAGAGCTCAGAACTTGCCTAAGATAATAATAATAATAATAATAATAATAATAATAATAATAATAATAATAATAATAATAATAATAATAATAATAATCAGGAACGAATCACTGAAGGCACTGTACACCACACAGTACAGCAATTCCTCGAATATATAGCACCAGTGTGAATCCCGCATCTAGTCAAGGACACTCATAAAAACTCAGCAGTCTGCCACTACAGTGGTCCTGGAGAAGAAAAAAAACGAGACATTCTCTCTTTGTAGAGAATTGATCAAACTACACACAGAGCGAAACGTTGCCTTTCCCTCCTTACTGCAGGCAGGACGTTAACTGGATTGAGTGGTCCTGGAGCTGAGGAACACAAACGCAAAATGCATAAACATCAACAATGTAATCGCTACTTAAATGGAACAGTTACTGAGAGAAATATAGCCAGGGTCAGTGTTTATAAAACTGGCACACTGCAGTAGCACCGATCGATCAGGAGGTTATACAGCCAGCAGTGTATCCTTGAAGAGTTATACCAGCCAGCAGTTATCCTTGTAAGACATTATCCCAAAGTGTTATCCTTGTGTAAGACAGTTATACCAGCCAGCAAGTGTTATCCTTGTGTAAGACAGTTATACCAGCCAGCAAGTGTTATCCTTGTGTAAGACAGTTATACCAGCCAGCAAGTGTTATCCTTGTGTAAGGAGACATTTTAATGTGTTTTACAAGACCTCTTATGAAGTCAATTCAAACAGTGACATGACTTTCACTACTTCACTACCTGCTGAATTTCAAACACAGAGTATTCATTTAATTAACTACGTTTCGCCCCGCAGTTCTTGGCAATGCTCCATGGTGGGCGAAACGTTTAATGAAAGGCTTATTGTGTTTATGTGTGCGTTTCATTCTCCATTTGACGGCTTTCACCAGCTACTTCTTGTTGTTTAATTAGCGTCTGTTCCCCGACTTGCTCTCCACTACCACTACTGTACTCGCCTACTCATGGTTGCAGGGGTCGATTCATAGCTCCTGGCTCCGAAAGAAGGGGGCACCCGGGATTGAACCAGGGACCTCTAGATCTTCAGTCCATTGTTCAACCACTACCACTACTGTGTGTGTGTGGTTGTGTACTCACCTAATTGTGGTTGCAGGGGTCGAGACTCAGCTCCTGGCCCCGCCTCTTCGCTGTCCGCTACTGGGTCTCTGCTCTCCCTGCTCCATGAGCTTTATCATACCTTGTCTTAAAACTATGTATGGTTCCTGCCTCCACTATATCTTTCTCTAGACTATTCCACTTCCTGACTACTCTGTGGCTGAAGAAATGCTTCCTAACATCCCTTTGACTCATCTGAGTCTTCAGCTTCCAGTTGTGTCCCCTTGTTTCTGTGTTCCCTCTCTGGAACATCCTGTCCCTGTCTACCTTGTCGATTCCCCGCAGTATTTTGTATGTCGTTATCATGTCTCCTCTGACCCTTCTTTCCTCCAGTGTTGTTAGTCCTATTTCCCTCAACCTTTCTTCATAGGACAGACCCCTGAGTTGTGGAACTAACCTTGTCCCAAACCTTTGCACTTTCTCTAGTTTCTTTACGTGCTTGACCAGGTGTGTGTGTGTGTGTGTAGTCACATAGTTGTACTCACCTACTCATCTAGTTGTGGTTGCAGGGGTCGAGTCATAGCTCCTGGCCCCGCCTCTTCACTGGCCGCTACTGGGTCACTCTCCCTGCGCCATGAGTTTTATCATACCTCTTCTTAAAGCTATGTATGGAACCTGCCTCCACTACATCGCTTCCCAAACTATTCCACTTCCCGACCACTCTGTGACTGAAGAAATACTTCCTAACATCCCTGTGATTCATCTGAGTCTTCAACTTCCAACTGTGTCCCCTTGTTGCTGTGTCCCATCTCTGGAACATTCTGTCTCTGTCCACCTTGTCAATTCCTCTCAGTATCTTATATGTCGTTATCATGTCCCCCCTATCTCTCCTGTCCTCCAGTGTCGTCAGGTCGATTTCCCTTAACCTCTCCTCGTGTGTGTGTGTGTGTGTGTGTGTGTGTGTGTGTGTGTGTGTGTGTGTGTGTCTGTGTGTGTCTGTGTGTCTGTGTGATACGATCGTCGGTGCTCACAAAGTCTGCTCGTTCTGGCTATTTCATGTCACTCTTCTGTTGTGCATTAAAGGAATTTCACTTGTCGTGACTCTTATGGAGTTAATTTGGGCAATTCTAGGGTAATCGGCGGGTGACTGGAGAGAGGATAACTGGAATGACTTGATGGCAGTGATGGAGGATGTGCATTTGTGCGCGTGTGTATTCACCGATTCATGGAAGCAGAGGTCGAGTCGCAGCCTCTGGCCAAGCCTCTTAAAACTTTCAGTCGACTGGTGCTCTTGGTTCATAACTTCCCGAAGACTGGAAACACACACACGTTTCGCCCAAGCAGTGTTTTTTCAAGGCACCACTTGTGACTGGAAAACGTCCACTGCGTAGGCGAAACGTTGTCAATATGGAATCTCAATACATTTGTGTCTCTGATTCCATCGTGATTTAAGTTTATAAAATTTCTCTCCCTCTTGAGCCCTGTCGAAGGGAGCTTCCCTCTCCCTACTTGAATCAAACCTGATTACCTCGCCTTCCCCAGGCGCTTTATGACCTCGCCTTTCCCAGGAGCTTTATGACCTCGCCGGAGTGTAGGCTACTTATTAGCTCTTACTTCTCAGTTGGTGGATTAGATTGGTTGCAAACTTCTAGACTCTTTGTAGTACATGTGTGGTTGTCTTGGTTTGGGCTCCACACTGGCGCTGCTGACTCCATGATTAGCCTTACTTATATTGTGTGCTCCATGTACATGCACACGCGTGCACACACACACACACATACACACACACGCACACACACACACACACATACATACACACCACACTCAACATGCCAAGTATCTATCACTAAATGCCTTTGACAACCGGTAACTAACCTCTCTCTCTCTCTCTCTCTCTCTCTCTCTCTCTCTCTCTCTCTCTCTCTCTTCTCTCTCCTTACCCAATTATTCCCTCCTCCGGTCTTTTAAAATATTCACCCGAAAATTTTCTTCTCATTAAGTTGCTGTCCTGTGCTCACAACATATTTGCTTAGCATTCACCTTTAATTAAGAGGTCAGGCAGGGAGAAAGAAAGAGGTTAAATGTCACACAAATTAAGAACAAGAAACGGTGCGTGAAGTACTGACACGTGCGTGTGTGTGTGTGTGTGTGTGTGTGTGTGTGTAGTGTGTGTGTGTGTGTGTGTGTGTGTGTGTGTGTACTCACATATTTGTACTCACCTATTTGTGGTTGCAGAGGTCAATTCATAGCTCCTGGCCCCGCCTCTTCACTGATTGCTACTAGGTCCTCTCTCTCCCTGCTCCATGAGCTTTATCAAACCTCGTCTTAAAACTATGTATGGTTCCTGCCTCCACTACGTCACTTTCTAGGCTATTCCACTTCCTGACAACTCTATGACTGAAGAAATACTTCCTAACATCTCTTTGACTCATAGGAGTCTTCAACTTCCAATTGTGACCCCTTGTTTCTGTGTCTCCTCTCTGGAACATCTTGTCTCTGTCCACCTTATCAATTCCTCGCAGTATTTTATATGTCGTTATCATGTCTCCCCTAACCCTCCTGTCCTCTAGTGTCGTCAGGCCGATTTCCCTTAACCTTTCTTCGTAGGACAATCCCCTTAGCTCTGGGACTAGTCTTGTTGCAAACCTTTGCACTTTCTCTAGTTTCTTGACGTGCTTGACCAGATGTGGGTTCCAAACTGGTGCTGCATACTCCAGTATGGCCCTGACGTATATGGTGTACAGAGTCTTGAACGATTCCTTAGTGAGGTATTGGAACGCTATTCTTAGGTTTGCCAGCCGCCCGTATGCTGCAGCAGTTATCTGATTGATGTGTGCCTCAGGAGATGTGCTCGGTATTATACTCACCCCTAGATCTTTTTCCTTGAGTGAGGTTTGCAGTCTTTGGCCACATAGACTATACTCTGTCTGCGGTCTTCTTTGCCCTTCCCCGATCTTCATGACTTTACATTTGGCAGGGTTAAATTCAAGAAGCCACTTACTGGACCAGGCTTGTAGCCTGTCCAGGTCTCTTTGTAGTCCTGCCTGATCCTCGACTGATTTAATTCTTCTCATTAACTTCACATCATATGCAAACAGGGACACTTCTGAGTCTATCCCTTCCGTTATGTCATTCACATATACCAAAAACAGTACAGGTTCTAGGACTGACCCTTGTGGAACCCCACTCGTCATTATATACTGAAACTCACTACATATTATCATTCCACACAGCTTATTTTCCTGCACGATTTTCATCGCAGTTTATATATATATATATATATATATATATATATATATATATATATATATATATATATATTATTTTGAGTTAAAGTAGGATACAGTAATCATTAAAAAACGTATATATAACAATTAATAAGCAAATTACATATAAACTCGTAATGTGATATATATACTGGTCTTAATTAATGGAAAGTCTCAAGAACCTCCTAGCAAGGTCAACTGCTTTATGGATCAAAGTGAAGTGGTCAAAGAAGTCCAGGTAATAACACCTCTTCCCACTGACTCCTTTTGCATAGAGACAAAGTGACCTTGAAGCCAGGAAAATCATTAATTAGTTTCTCTGAAACCGCAGAGTTTTTCGTGGAAAGATGCTCCACCTTGTGAGATGAAATGAGGAGGAGGAGGCTGTGGCTCCTCTTCACCAGAGAAGGAACGAAGTTGATGAGTCGTATTGCACAGGAATATTGACCTCGGAAGAGTGGGAGCTGTGGCCTGATGTGTGCGAGTGGGTGAGGCAGGGAAAATTGTGTAATAAAGTTAAGAGAGAAAGAGAGAGAGAGAGATTGAGAGAGAGAGAGAGAGAGAGAGAGAGAGAGAGAGAGAGAGAGAGAGAGAGAGAGAGAGAGAGAGAGAGAGAGAGAGAGAGAGAGAGAGAGATAATGAATATGATGATGATGAAGGAGGTGGTGACATTCTGCATTTCTAAGATACTTACACTCCAAGGTACTCTCAAACTATGTTACTTTGCCAGAACTGGGACGTGAATTTTGTTATTTTTGTCAAGGAAATACATAATATAATTCAATTAACTTTAATTGTATGTATCTTATGTGTAATTTTTAAGGTAGAGATTGCTGTTATATTATTCCCTTCCGATAGGCTGATGCGTCCATTGTGGGACGAGACACTGATTATTGCTACTACTTCTACCACTAATACTGCTACTACTACTATACTACTACCACTACTTCTACTATACTACTACCACTACTTCTACTACTACTACTATTACCACTACCACAACTACTACTACTACTACTAGTACTACCAGTTCTTCTACTGTTGCTTCGCTTCGCCCCCCTTTCTGTCTACCACTACTCCCCTTACTACTACCACTATTACTACTACTACCACTACTTCCACTACCAGCATTACCTCTACCACTACTTATCCACTTCCTTCTTTCTTCCTCTCTCCATTCCGTCCCTTCCCCTCTACTGTACATAGAGCTTCCCTCACCTTCCTGTGTTAGTGTGACTTGTAAGTGGTTCAAGTCGGACCGAAACGTCGTCATAAGTTTTCTCTCTTCTATGTACGGGTTGTCTGTATTTCGTTCCAGTCAAGGTATTGTACCTTTCTGTTCTTCTTGGTTAGCTATGTCTTTCCCATACATGTGTAATAAACATGTGCAATAAACTTGTGACTGGGATATATTTATAAAATGATGTGAATTAACATGTGGGATTACTCATTGCGAAATGTTCTGTAGGAGTGATGAGATAATTCGTTCTCTCTCTGGTATGACAATTTGCACTCCAAGACTCACTCTAAGACACTTGTACTCCAGAAGACTCTGAGACACATGTACTCTAATTCACTAGCTTGCAGCGAGGTAATCGCCTCTATTGTTAGTAATTAAATCCTCACTCGCTAACACAGCGCCTCGCTATGCTTCCTCCTGGAATTTCACTCAAGCGGTCAACACCATGATTGTTGCAAGTGCTGTTGCTGATGTTGAGGCAATTGCTGCTACTGATGTTGCTACTGCTGCCACCTCTGCTGCTGCTTTTAGTATCTCTGTTGATGTTGCTGCTACAGCTGTCGTCACTGCTGTTGGTGATATTGATGTTTTAGTTGCAGTTGTTGCTGTTGTTGTCGCTGTTGCTGCTGATGCTGCTGTTATTGTTGCTTTTGTCGTTCTTGCTGTTATTGTTGTTGTTATTTCTACTGTTGTTGCTGCTTCAGCTGTTGCTTTTGTTGTTGCTGCTTATTGTTATTTAAGATCTATCGTTGTTTTGAGACTGGACCATTTTAGAGATATTTTGTTTTCAATTCTTCCATTTATAACATGCATTGAGTTCCCCGGTGTCAACAGTAAGGAGCCGAGACTCGAACCTCGCAAACACAACTCAGTAAGTACACACACACACACACACACACACACACACACTAGGTGACACACACACACACACAAACACACACACACAAACACACACACACACACACACACACACACACAGAAGGCTAAATATTTTGACTGAATCTTTCCATGTAATTTGATTGCCTTCTGCCAAATCTGTAGGACTGGGAGCACTGGGGGGTTAGAATCTAATTGGAAAACAATGCATTTTTAAAAAAAAAAAAAAAAAGTTAAAACAAACACATAAATCAAGAATTTTATGAAAAAAAAAACACCAGGGGGCCAAATAATTCATTTTATGAGGCTGTCCTTTGTAGTTTCTATAGCAACCAATAATTTTTTGCAGTTACTATGACAACCATGAATCGTTACTGTTACCATGACAACTATAAGTCTTAATAATTACTATGGTAGCCATAAATTAGTTCAGTTAGAGAACTATTGAAAAAAACCCAGCATAATGTTATTAAATATTTTTAGTTTTAAATTTTTATCACTACTACTACTACTACTTCTACTAATACTACTACTTTTACTACTATTACTAGTACTACTACTACTACTGCTACAACTACTACTACTACAACCACTAATACTTTTACTACTACTACTACTAGTACTACTACTCCTACTACTATTGCTACTACTACTACTACTAATAATAATAATAATAATATTATTATTATTATTATATTATTATTATTATTATTAGTATTATTATAATTTTTATTATTATAATTATTATTATTATTATTATTTTAACCTGTGATATCTTCAAGGGTTACCTACCAGTGCCACCATAACTACCACCCACCTCCAGCGCTAACCACAACAAGCATGATCGACACTTAAGATCAAAACACGCCTCTATCAAGACAACTTTCGCTCGAGGAGAGCTCTCCCTGAGCGAAACGCTGTCTTAAAAGGCTTACCCATCCGTCGAATGAGTGAGTATCCACACACATCCTTCTCACACGAACGGTCTTATACATACATCCTTTTAGTCTCCCACAGCTGGTGCGGCAAGGAGAAAGTATTTGACCAGCTGGCACTCCACAGATGCTCGTACCAGTGTAACACCCTGTGAAGGGCAAAGGGAAAGGGTTAAAGGGAGGGATGGAGGGGTGGGGGGGGGGACTGATATGTGTGTGTTGTCAGTGTATTGGGAGGTAAACTTGCTCTGGGAATTTCTCGCCTTCTCGTGTGTCGGGTTTTCAACAACACCAAAAATGCTGTGGGCTGATTTATGCTTTGTTTTTGCCTTGCTTTTGTATGTGTTTGTCCTTGTTGTTGTTAATTTTGTTTATATTTCTGTTGATAAACTCCCCACAGCCTACTCCCAGACAAGGCCTCCTCATTAACAGCTAGGTCTGTCAATCTTGATCTTCGTGGCACGCTGTCTTAGACAGCCGAGCTAATCAACAGCTTCCTGAATGCCTCAAGTTCCCCCTGAAAAAAAAAAAACGGTGTTCGTGGCTAGACACGTAAACAAACACTTAGGTCAGTGTATCATGGAAAGGTCTCGGCCCTGGGAACTTCTTCGCCTCATATATGAGACTTTCATGGGATAAAAAAGTTCCAAGTGGTATTTCAATATCTGGTATTTCAATATCTGCAGCCAGTGAACGTTCTCTTAGTGAAATACTTTTAACGATATTCATTGAAGCCAAATATTTTTTTCTCAATTAGCAAATCGATGAGTGGGCACAACTGAGTTTAAGTGTATCATTAATCAGTAGAGTACTTTATAAACTTGCTATTAAGTCTGGCCCTTATTTCATCACTCGGTGAATCATTAATTCAAGCAGCCACAACAATCAACTCTGTTCCCATGTAAGTTATTCCACTTATGCTCTCTCTCTCTCTCTCTCTCTCTCTCTCTCTCTCTCTCTCTCTCTCTCTCTCTCTCTCTCTCTCTCTCTCTCTCTCTCTCTCTCTCTCTCTCGCGCTTCTCCTCGACAACAATCCTCACTCAAGAGTTACTTGTGAGTCATACACTAGTCTGGCACTAAGTAGTCTATGACCTACGACCCACTGCTTCCCCTGACACAGTAAAGTGTTTTGTGGAGTGGCACTCCTCTTATTCCCACCCCTCCCATCATTCACTTCCCACTTCTCTTCACATCCCTCCTGTTACATCCTTCTTGCTTCTCTATCGCCTCTTTCCCCCTATCATTCTTTTCCTCACTCACCATATCTCTTTACCGAACACCGTGTGGATTTGTATTCTCTCCTCGTATATACCCAGAACTTTTCCCAACACCAAGTACATTTTTGGTTCTCTGTTCACACCTCTCTTTCACTTTACTCATTATTCTATGGCTGTATCCTTCCTTCCGTCGCTGCCGCCACGGCCCTGAAGACTCTCCTACAAAGGGTTCTTTACGTGTTCCACGCATATGCTTAGCCCTTGGGGGCCCCCGAGGATCAAAGTCTGGTGTAAAGAGCCCCGGGGCCCCGGTGATCAAAGGCTGGTGTAGGGACCCGGGGGCACCACAGGCCGCTCTAATAACACTCTCTACATCCATTCAAAGTCTGAGCCGCGCCATAGAGGATTGTTCAGTCGGGCTGTGTACATTAGCTTCTTTGGCGACGTGCTGGGAGGTGCTTATCCAACCACCTGTTTCTCTGTGATGTGTATACTGAAGCAGAAATGTAATTATGTCATGATTGAAGCAGAGGAGTGTGTGTGTGTGTACTCACCGAGTTGTGTGCAGAAATAATTCTCGGTAAATGACCCTACTAGTTCTGACTTTCCCTAGAGTTTAATAATAATAATATTAATAATAATAATACTAATACTACTACTACTTATAATACTAATTTAGTACATAAGTGAGTACTGTTTCCAGTGAATCAACAACCAACCCGAACTGAAAGCAGTCGAGTCTTCGTCTTTCCGAACCTTCGTCAAGACAGCAGATTGGCAGACAGAGTGCCAGAGTTCCCATAAGATGGCTGATACAACTTCACCTAGAGTGGCAGCAAAGTCTTTATTAACATAACGTTTCGCACAAGGCGGCGTTTGATAAAGCTGCAGTGAAAGCAAACATTGATTTCGCTCGCGTCAGTTCGTGAGGCAGCAGCCTCCAACGACCAGGCTAAAATATGCCTTGATATCGGCGCTGGGCTCTTATAAGCCATTTACAAACCAACGACACGGCTAGCGAGCGTGGATGTTTTACAGCATCATGTGTAGATATCCCCCGCGGTTTGCTAACATGCTTACTGAGCGAAGCAACGCCTACAAACACATCTATAACCCGATTTATGCGACCAATAGATCGCCAAGTGACGTCTCGGTCGCGAAATCTGATGACGTTATTAAGCTCAGCGGAGGCCACATGTGGGATGCGAGAGCAATAAAACCTCACCAGAGCGCGAAAGTAAACGTATCATTAAACGCTGTAGTGTCTCCTCTCCCAGGTCCTCCCAGGTCTTCCCAGGTCCTCTCAGGTCTTCCCAGGTCCTCCCAGGTCTTCCCAGGTCTTTCCAGGTCTTCCCAGGCTCTGCCAGGACACAAATAGACGCTAAAAGAATACAGTGTAGTTGAAATACTAGGCATGCAAAACTAGGGTACAGATAATGCCGGCGCTTTTAAGGAAATGCACGACATGCTAACGGCTTTCTTTCGCGTTTAACAAAATTTTATTTACATGTAAACTACATTTTGTATACTGCAGAAAGAAATAAAGTTTGCTTGCTTGAAATAGTTGCAGGAAATTGTGTCGTGATAGTCCTAGCTCCTTCCGTCCCTATCTTAACCCTCTCATGACCTTGAGAGAGTGGGAATAAGTCACATATGATACACAGTGAAGACTGAAGGTGGTGTTTCATCATCGGTGTCTTTATCGGTCTTAATGTATTGATTAGGGTTGAAAAAGCCAACGCTGGCAAAACGTCACCTTCAATATTTTGTCTTGTTTATCCATGAGTGTCTTATTCTCAGAGTCCGTCGGAATTAACATGCCTGAACTTGTACGACCTTGAGAATGTTCCACCTGCCGACTCACCAACCAAGGTCTAAGGTGCCTTGAAGACAGGTCCTTCAGTTGTACTTCACTTCATGAACCAGTTAAGTGGTGGACTGTGTCGGTGGTGGGACTGGCTGTAGAGAGAGAGAGAGAGAGAGAGAGAGAGAGAGAGAGAGAGACCAGAGTAAAGAGGATCACGGAGAAGGTAAAGGAAGATAGAAGAGAGCGTATGGCAAAGGGGAGAAAGGAGAGGGGTAAAGGGATAAAGGCAAGGGTGAAAAGACAGTT